>WIXG01000217.1:0-134142 GCA_009869945.1 Mesaphorura yosii
CACATTTCAGGGCAAAACCTCAATTGCGCGTGCGTTGAGTCTCGAGTCTTGAGAAGCATTAAAAATGCTGTGCCCTTCCCTCAAAAGTTTCTGGCTCGCTCTAGCCATGGCGGTGGCGATGGCGGCAGTGGTGCTGGTCGAAAGTCGAACATTTTGCGACGGGGTGACCGAAGGCGGCATCGCCTGCAGTAGGAATAGAAGCAGCAGAATCGTCCCCACAAACCCCTGCTGCGTCGACGCCTCGCCCGCCTGCGCCAGTGACCCCGCACAGGGTTCCTATTTCGTGGGCGACGACTCCCGGAGCGGGCACAGATACTTTGTCGCAACAGACAGCGTGGTAAGTCACTAGAAGCAAAGCGTGCTTAACGTGCGTTGGCTCGGCGGGGTTTTCAATTCGAATTTAACTCAGCCGCCGTGTGTGCTGGTCTATGTTTCTGTTTCTCATTGATTACGATTGCAGTTGAGCTGGTGGGACGCCTACGGTGCCTGCGAAGCGCTCTGCGCCGAGCTGACGACGATCGAGTCAGAGGACGAGTTGGACTTCCTCAACGACCTGCTTCGACTGTCGGGGCTACCGGCGATGGACGCCTTCTGGACGGCGGGGAACCAACTGACGATTGAAGACGTGTGGATGTGGGGAATCAGCGGGTGCCCCGTGCGGGCGTGGTGGCCAACCGGGAGCGGGCAGCCCGATGACGATGGGGGGCTCTGCTTCGATGATGACTGCATCAACCTGCGTCAGGTGACGTCTTCCGATGGAACACTCCCACCCCGAAGACTGGTGGGCGATCACCCGTCGGTGTGGATCATGAACGACGACAGGTGCAGTTTCCCAAATCAGTACATTTGCAGGAAGAAACTGCCTGGAAAGGCGCACGCCGGCGGAGGCAGTGACGGAGCCGGAAATGGAAGTGGCCGGGGTTGTTGTAGCCACATCGGTGGTGATGGCCACGCCGCCAAAATGAAAAGACGATAACAAAAACGGATATGTTCAATTTTCCGGCTTCGCATTTCCATCGTTTATTCAATTCAAATAACTTTTTATCCAATTTTGATAATAAATCAAGAGTTGTGTTTCTTATGACAGAAAAATGAGTTGAAATCTTATCTTAGATTGGAGCTAAAGGTTATTTTAGGTGCTCAACGAAGAAGTTGAAGTTACGGTGGCAGGGCAGACATCCATCATGTAGCGGAGGTTCATGGCCACCGCCCCCAACGACACGGAGCTCAGGTGTACGAGGCACTCCTTCGAACGGGTTCCATCCGCGTACTCCGCCTTCACAATCTCGTCCGTCGTCCTCTTCTCCCCGTAAATGTCCGGGAAGCAGCCTGGTGCTGGCTGGCGGGCCTGCCAGGAGAGGATTTCACGCAGCCAGTCGCCCCGCATGAAGCTTGCGTAGCCGGCCAGGCCACAGAAGGCCACTTGCTCAGAAAAGAGGTCCCGGAAGCGGACGGGAAACTCGCGTTCCGCCAACCATTCCGCTTCGGCGTAAGCTTTGGCGCAAAGGCGGTCCCTCAACGACCGCCAGTTCCCAAATTCTCTCGCACGCGTCGCCCGCTCAGTGCAGCCCCTCGCGTTCGCCATCTGGAGGTAGAGGACCTGGTGCAGGAGCATGTATTGAGAGTAGGGCTCCTCCAGGTACAGCTTTCTGCAGACCGTCGGCACGGTGCAGTCGTCGGCTAGCGCGACGAGGCACTGGAAATCCAGCTTTGGGTAAATTACTTCCCGCTCGTTGCCAATGGTCTCCGTGAATTCGGGGAGGAGCTCGTTCACCGTGTCGTAGGGCTGCCAGTCGGGAGAGGCGGTGAGGAGGGCGGGGTTCTCGAGGAGAGTGCGCAGATCCTGCAGGCGTTCGGGGTCCGTCTCAGCCTGGAGGGAGAACTCGAAGATTTTAGGGCCCACGACGGAGGCGGAGGCCAGGAGCTCGGTGAGGGCGGCCGTGGTGGCTGGCGACAGGGAGTCGATTTTCCTGGCGAGAATGTCCTCCAGCACATCTGAAAGGTACAAAATGAAGCAAATCAGTGGACCGTTAACGGATTTAGTCCACCTGCCTTACTTTTTAGGATCATGAGCCCGACTCCGCCATCCTGTCGCAGGTTGAACTGCTCCACGTTCTCCTCGTAGAATGCAAGCAAGCGGTGGACGGAGTGCATGGCGCTGTCGAAGTCCTCTGCAGAGTGCTGACAAGCGGGTGGGCCTTTCAGTTGGTCTTGAAGGCTGGCATCGTGGAAGGTCTGATCGCGGGGTGGTTTGGGGTATTGGTGCTCGCCCTCCTGCAGGGTCTGCAAGTCACTGGGGCGCTTTTGGGAGCAGCAGAGGATGAGGCAGAGGTTGCAAGGGGCGATCTCCAACTGGAGACGGTTGGGTCTTTGAGCGTCTGCGGGAGTGGGCTCTGAAAGGAGCAGACAGAGGCAGAGCCCCAGCGCCAGGAGGAGCGGAGCGAAGCAAACCCGAAAAGCCATAGAACCGACTGAAGCGCTTGACTGAGCGAAACGCAATGGAGTGAAATGCAACTTTGTACTGGGCCGAATCGAGAGCCGGGCTTTGTGGTTGGAGTCGCGAGTCTCGACTTCCACTACAGCGACGACGCGGCCCAAAATAGAACGGCGGCGTCTGACCTGAGGCAAGCAAGCGAAGCCAACTGAACACTTCTCTGAATGAACCGCAGAGCTCGCATCTTAGTTCTCAGTTCAATTTTGAATAAGCCAAAGGTCTGAATGCTGACTTTCTTCTTTTGAGAATTCGCAATTACTCAAAATTTTAGAATGCAGTGCATCAAATTGCTGATGTTCACCTTGGTAGCTGTATCAGCCAGCTTCTTGTCTCTTGGCGAAGCCGGAGTTGGTAACACCTATCATCGGACTCCATCGGGCTCCAGCGGAGGCGGTCACGGCATTGGAGGGAGTCAAACTCAAGGTCAACGCCCGCCGCCGCTTGGCGAAAGCCCAGACTGGAATGGGCTTGGAGGAGACGAGCATGGCCACGGAGACAGTGACAGTTGCTCGTACCCCGTGCTGCCAGCCAATTACATCGTGGCGACCGGCATCTTCCCCACGGGCACCTTCCAGTACTACGTCGCGAAGGACACTCACGTAAGTATCAGTATTATAAAATCTAAGAATGCTGAATGAAGGATGAAATTTAGCAGAAGAAGATGTTTCACTATTTATTCACTGAGTAATTGATTAACTGATTAACTAATAATTGAATTAATTGACCTCCAGTTGACTTGGGCGGCCGCCCTGGAGCGGTGCTACTGCCTCGGACTGGAGCTAACCCCCATTGAGTCGCTGGACGAGTTTACCTTCATCAATTCCCTCCTTGTGGAGTTTGATGCTAAGGAGAGCTTTTGGACTTCGGGCAACGACCTGAAGAAAAAGCTTTCATTCGTCTGGGCCAATAACGGGCACCCCATCGTCAAATGGTATCCGGACCTCACCGACCAGCCTGATGACGCACAAGGCGACGAGGACTGCGTCGACCTGCGCCGAACTTTCCCAGACAACGTGGTCAAAACCTTGTGGATCATGAACGACGACCAGTGCACCGATAACGAGCTGCTCTTCATCTGTAGGGAGACCCTGCAAGGGGCTCCGAAAAAAGTCGGAATTCCAGCCAATTAATTGAGTCGGCTGATTTCTTGTGCAGCAGACCTCGGTTCCGAATCTGCAATGAAGCCGAATCATATTTCAATGAGCCCTTCCCTTGCTCTATCAGCACTTTTAGCACCTTTTCACTTGCCCTCACACCTTACCTTCCTTGATCCCCTCTTCATCATATTCTTGGTCGTGATCAGGAAGGAGCCATTTCTGGTCGCTTCCATTTCTATCACCAACGTTCTCGTCACTGTCACTGGCCCGCTGATCTGAAAAGCGCCTCGATAGTTCGACACCAAATTCATTGAACTGGCTGCTTTCTCATGGTGTCTTGCACTGACCCTGCAGTATTTAATTAAGTAGTGAGGAAAGCGATTGAGATCAAGATTATGCCATACCGCTGATTGGCTAATAAAACTCACCACTGCTGATTTTGTCCAGTCGTATGTCGACCTCCTTCTTCCAAACCTTCAAGCGCTGTTCCAGAATATTGCACTTGTCCCAGACTTGGTAAAGGAGTGGCTGATTCTCGATTCAGGTGACTGCTCCTCCAGGCGCTGCGTTCTCCTAAGCAGTGCCTTCTTCGTTGGACTAAAGCTATTGTGTGTTCTGCCACTTTTGGCGTTGGCGCCGTCACACGCGCTTTCACTGATAGCAGAGTTGATATCGTCCATGATTTGCACTTCTACGTCGGGGTCTGGATCCAATTTAGGCTGCTTAGAGAATATTTTGGCACCGGAAGTTGGCGACGAAAGTCAGGTTCTGAGTTGGTTGGTAGGTTTTTTTTAACTCTCGACAACCAGACAGTTGAATTCAAATGCGACGAGACAAGGAAGGTGTTGGGCCTCTCGAGTCACGAACAAAGAGAAGATTGGTAAAATACTCACGCAATCAGTCAATAATGCTAAAACAAAATATCTGTAGATAATTCTTTCAATACACAATTTTTCATTATTGCCATAAAGTTGGAAATGAGAGATTGGTTTGGAAAAGTTCTTCGGAGTTTGTTTAATTAATTAATTAATTACAAAGTTTATTAAGTTATTTAAAGATGCGTGTATAAAAGTATTGTGACGCAGATCCTCGCCTTAATCGCCTCACTTCTTCTGCTTCTTCTTCTCGGCCTCCTCCTCCTTCTCCTTCTCGATTTCCTTGACGTACATCTCGATTTCGGCGAGATCCATCATCTGCAAGTGGAATGAGGCAAAGATAAAGACGTGATTTTTCATTAGAAACAGGCAGACATGAGACTCTCCTTGGAGATTAATCTTGTCAGGCCACTAACCTTCATCTCCTTCCCCGTCCGCATGACGGCCACCTCCAGATTCTTCCCGCCACTCTGGACGACTTCGAGCAGTGCTCGGATCGCTAGCTTGATTGTCTTCTCTTCGGTGGAGACCTCCTCCTCGCTGTAATACTTCTCCAGGAATTCACGGACCTACACGTACGTAATGCAATGGAATTTATCCGTTTATGATAAATGAAATGCAATGTGAATTTCGGTTGGAGTCCGGAGGGAGGCCGAACAAAAGTAGTACAAAGCTCACCGTCTTTGCATTCCTGCCCGTCGCATTCGCCTTCCACTCGTGATAAGTTCCGCTCGGCTCCGTCTGATAGAGCCTTGGAGTCTTGTCCATATCGAATCCGCCAATCAAGCAGGAGATGCCAAAGGGACGGCGCCCGTTCGATTGAGTGTAGCGCTGCTTCACCTCTGCACAAGATGGATGCAATTTTCACTTTGAGTTCAAGCACTCACTCGAAATTCGGAGCCCAGAGTTTGCAAATTATAATTTGCCCTCACCAGCAATGTACCGCGTGATGTACTCGAGGCTAACGGGATCTTCAATACGGAGGCGGTGCGATTGGCACTCCACTCGAGCCCGATTGACCAGAATTCGGGCGTCCGCCGTCAACCCTGCAAATGCCATCACAACGTGCCTGTCTAGCAAACAAATTTTACGGACGGTCCTCTCCTCTTGCAATTTCGCGACCGACTTCTTCTCCACGCCGAGGACGACGCAGGAGGGGGAGCGAACGCCAACCTGCCGAGGGTAAATTCGGGGTTAACTATTTTATTCTTAAATTCGTAGCTTAAATCAAGACTAACGGCTGTCGACCCCTTCTTCACGGCCTCTTGGGCGTACTCCACTTGAAACAGGTGGCCATCGGGGCTGAAGACGGTGATAGCGCGGTCATACTTGGCAGACATGACCGAGCTGAGCTTGTTCGGAATTTCTGGGAGTTCTTTTCTTATCGATGGAGTGAGCAGGAAGGAGCAGTCGCGCGGCAGTCGGCAGTGAAGTCACGAATATTAGACTAAAAGATTGTTGATGAGCTTTAAATTAATAAAAATTCACTGGTTACCTGACAAATCTAAGCTCTAAGTTGCAAACAGAGAAATGATCGAATAAATTGAATTCGATAGAAGTGCAAGCGCAGAGTGATTTGCAATAATTCCTTTTCCTGTACTCGAGCAGAGCGAGAAGCGGCTGCTTGAATTTTGGATTCAGAGGAGCAGCTTTCCTTGGCAATATCATTTCAGCTCAGCCTTTAGTGCTGTGGGACGAAATGAGCAATTAAGCCTATTCAGCCTGCTTAGCTCTCGTGGATTTTAAGGTAATTTGTTTATTTAATCTTTAATAGGCCAATAGTTTACAGGCTCAAGGTCAATCGGAGTGAATGTACAAAATAACTCTAAAAATTACCAATCAAGTCGGAGTCGAAAGCTCCATTGTGCCTTGTCCCTTTGGCGTTTCTTTTTCCTGTACCTGCTGGCTCGAATTTTCCTCCTTGACCTTGGCGGGAGGGGCGTGCATACGCTTCTTGTGCCGTTGCAGTTTGTGGCAGGTGGAAATGCTTGCCCGCAGCCGCTCCTGTCACAAACGAAGGGGGACCCACCGCTGTGAAGCTTCAAATGGTCACGGCGATTCCGCGCACTCAGAAATCCTTTCCCGCATATTTTACAGTAGAAGCGAGGGCACTTTTGAGCATCCACATGCGTCTGGGTGTGTTCCTTGAGGCTCCTCTTCCACATGAGGAGATCGCACTCGCTACAAGCCACTTTCTCTGTAGACTCTCGTTTTCGCGATTTCTGGGGATTCCGTCGGCGTCGCCGTGGTGGCTCTCCCAGTTGTTGAGTTTTGCAGTGGCGAGAGCGTTGCTGCTGCTGCTGAGCCACATGCGCGTTTGTTTCCTTGGCTGATCGGAAGACCCGGTCGCATGAGTCACAGATGAAGGCGGACGGGTGCGACGACGCCAAGTGCGGCGGCGAGCCATTTTGGCGGAGCTGATAAAAGTCTTTCTGGGACAAATTGGGCAAGTTCGCCTTTCGTATACTTCTGTCTTCGCTTCCAAGATTGAGCTGGTGCTGGGTTCGATTTTCACGGTGCCCCTTTCAGCTGCAGTCAGAGTCTTGCGTCCCTCGGCCGGCTTCAGTGATTATTCATTTCATTTCATAAAGCATGTGAATTTTATTCTCATAAATAACTCATTGCCATTGTGTATGTAAATATTCATTTCTATTCTAAATTCTATCTGTATATTACAATCTAAATTATTAAGTTAGTGTACTTCTGTTTGTGTGTGTCTGTAATACATATGAACGATTTCAAATTAAAATTCCAGACTCAGACTGCTGCTCGCATTAGCCTACAGTCTCGCCGTTGGCGGGCGTGTCCGCTGCACTACCCGCCGTAGTCGTAGCCGCCGCACTTTCTGAACTGGAACCGCCTTGATGCTGCTGTCTTTTGTGCCCCCGCAGATGCCAAAGACTCCTGAATTTCTCGCCACACAATTCGCACGAAATGCCTGCATGCAGGATTTCATGGACCTTCAGCGTGGCCCGAGCCTTGAAGCTCCTTCCACACGTCGGACACGTGAAGGGTCGCTCTCCAGTGTGTCGCCTCTTGTGAATGCGAAGATCCTCCAAAGTAATGTACCCAACGTTGCACTGGTCGCAAAAGTGCTTTCGCTTCTCGACTCCCGTGTGCCCAAGCATGTGGTTCTTCAGGTAGTGGCGGCTGGTTAACAGGCCACAGACGGAGCAGACCACATCGTCCGCCCTCCGATGCACACGGCATTTGTGGGCTACGAGCTTTCTTCGACTGGGAAAGGCTGCCCGACATTCGTCGCACTTGTGAGGCTTCAGACCGCGACAGGTGACGACGTGCGTGTTTGCGAGGTGGCGCGCAGAGAAAATGCGGCCGCAGGCGTCGGGGCACGGAAATTCCCGCTTTTCCTCACTTTGCTCAATCTTGAGCGACTTCTTCTGCCGCGGCGGCGTAGGTCGAACGCGAAGTCTTCCCCGGTTTCTTTTCTGGGCTGCACCAGGTGAAGATTTGACTTTGGCATTGGCGCGACGTCGTTGTTTTGGTTTTGAGCCCTCTGCTGTCTTCCTCGGGTCCGTAAAAGTCGCCGTGTCCATGTCGGTGATTGGGTGCTGGCTCGTGTAATGAGTCGCCAAACCTTCGGCGCTCTTAAACTCGACGCCGGCAGATGGAGGACAAGTTTTACAACGGTACATAGGAACAGAGACGGGGACCTTCGCCGGCGCATTAAAGATCTGGCGTGGGCCGCTCTTTCATAGTGTGACTGTGCAGATAGCGGAGGCCGAGGCGGTGGGGCACCAAAACCTGCGAAACAAAACTTGGTTTCAGGTTATCAGTCGGATTTGGGACGTCGCTTCGCTCTTGGTCCTCTTTGCAGGTGGCTCCTGGGAGCCTGATCCCCAGTTGGTCGGTATTCTGAACCACAAAAGGTTGAAATTACTAATTAATCCCTAAATCATATACCCGCAAAGGCGAGCAGTTTAAAAGCGAAGGGTTTCTAGTAATCCGGCTTACGGCTCATGATCGTGATCTCAACCAGACGCCGATCCACCTCCCTTTTCCACGACTTTAGGCGCTGTTCCAGCGTATTGCATTTGCTCCAGGCTTGGTGAAGCAGCCGTTGATTCTCACCCCAGGCAGTTGTTTGCTCCTCCAGTCGCAGGATCCGAAGCAACAGCTGTTGGATAGTGGCGCCTGGATTAAAATCGGTGGGAGCAGCGGTGGGACAGCGATCCAGTCCAGCAGCACTAGGGCTGTCAATGAATGCAAAAGCGCCATGGCCTTGGCTACCGTCGGCTGCTTCCAAAACCAGCATAAATTCTTCAGTATCGGCGTCGACGGGCTCTGACTTGATTTCGATATCAGGATCCATTGAAAAGTCAGCCATTGTAGCTAACTTACTCACTAATTGAACAGTTTACGAGTGCGGAATAACTGCGAGAGATCAGCTGAGTTCGAGAGAAATGAGAAAAGTTTGACTTTGGCTTGGCACTGCCCGGCCAAGGAAGAACAAGAAAAGTCCAAATATGAAAAAGCGAAAAGCTGCTTTGATTTGAATTTGACTCCCAAGAAAAGAAAGCCGACTCGACTGGAAAAGTTACGTTTGTGGCACTGAAAATTAAGAAATTATTTATTCCGGTAAGTCAAACGTCGAATTTTTGTAATTAATTCGTAATTTCTCTCTTCATTTGCTTCATTTCTTTGTAGACCTAAGCCCGAAGATGAATATCGACGAGTTTCTAACCAGCATCAAGCAGAAGCCCGAGAAGAGGAAGGGGCCGGAACCGGAGTCGGTCTTCGGGCAAGCAATGAGCCGCAAGCGCCCGATGTCCCGAGCTTTCGACACGGAGATTGCAGTCAATGTGAAGAGTTCGTCAGTTCCATCGGGTGGCACTGGCATCATTAAGAAATCAAACCTCAGTTCAAGTAATCGACCGGCGGCGGTGACTCCAGCAGTCGAGCAGGCGCCGGCGGCTCCAGTGAATGCGCCGTTGGAGATTTCCGACGAGGAAAGGCTCAAAATCCTGCAAATGGTCGAAAGTGGAGCGGAGGTAACTGTACTTTCTTATTAGCTAGCGTGTAAAATAAATTGACGATTAATCGATCGATTTCTGGCAGGCGGACGCCCCAATTCTGGACGAACCGACCCTCAAGCGGATGATCTCCGTGCTCGAGAAGCGGATAGCCAAGAACCAAGAGATGAGGATTAAATTTGCTGATCAGCCCGAGAAATTCATGGACTCTGAGCTCGAGCTACATGAATCCATTCAAGAACTGCATTCCCTTGCCACCGTCTCCGAACTCTACCCGCTGGCCGTGCATTTGAGCCTGCCTTCCACCCTCATCGCCCTCCTGCCGCATGAGAACGGGGATATTTCATGCGCCGTGCTGGACCTGCTGCAGGAGCTGACCGACCTCGACACGCTGAACGAGAACGAGGAGGCGACGACGGAGTTCATCGACAATCTGCTGGACCAGCAGGCCCTCGCCCTCCTCGTCCAAAACCTCGACCGGCTTGACGAGTCCGAATCGGACGGAATCCACAACACACTCTCGATTTTCGAGAACCTTTTTGAACTCCGACCGGAGCTCTGCTCCACTGCCCAGCAAAACGGGCTTCTGCAGTGGCTACTGAAGAGAATCAAGGCCCGAACTCCATTCGACGGCAATAAACTCTACGCAGCGGAACTCCTCGCAATTCTTCTGCAAGACAACCCGGAAAATCGGGTCGGTTTGGGCGCCCTCGACGGGATTGACATTCTGCTGCAGCAGCTGGCAGTGTACAAAAGGACGGATCCTGCGAACGGGGAGGAGGCGGAATACATGGAAAATTTATTCAACTGCATTTGCTCGGCGCTGCTGTACGGAGGGAATCGGGAGCGGTTTGTGCAGGGGGAGGGTCCACAGTTGATGAATTTAATGTTGAGGTGAGTTGATTGAAGAAAAAATGTTAAAGGGGCCAATAATTCAAAATTGCATTTATTTATGAAGGGAGAAGAAGCAGTCTCGCTCCGGCGCCCTCAAAACCCTCAACCACGCCGTTTCCGGGCCTGAAGGCACGACAAACGCGAGCAAACTCGTCGAAATCCTCGGACTCCGGACGATTTTCCCTCTTTTCATGCGTACGCCGAAGAAAAACAAGCGAAAGGGGCTTTCGCTCCGCGAGCACGAAGAGCACGTCGTCTCCATCCTCGCAGCGCTCCTGCAACACGTGACGGGGACGACTCGGACCAGAATCCTGTCGAAATTCGAGGAGAACGATTTCGAGAAGGTCGAGCGTCTGGCGGAACTGCATTTTAAGTATCTGGAAAAGGTGCGGAAGCTCGACAAGGCGAAGGGCGGAGGCGAGGGCGAAGACGAAGATCCCGATGAATTTTACCTGAAACGCCTCGACGTGGGCCTCTTCACGCTCCAACTGGTGGACTACATCATTCTCGAAGTCTGCATTGCGAGCACCCGCGTGAAGGAGCGCCTGGATAAAATCTTCGGGCTCCGGAAGGCGAACACAGACGACATCAAAAGCATTGCGAAGGAGTGGGCGGAGAATTTGGGAGATGAAAATCGTGAGTGGAAGGAGCGCCAGGTGGAGAACATTGAATTCCTCGTGGAGCGATTTTAAATTGTGTTTTTGTGTGTTGTGTATTTCTAATTTAAAAATATGATTTTGGTCTTTTTCGAGTAAAATCATAGTGACTTAAATTTAATTAACTTAACTTCGTTCTTTAAGCTGCTTGCCGGCCAGACTGCAGTTGATTTTTAATCTCGGCGACGGGAATCGGGCCGGTGGCGGTGATGCCACCGGCGCCGGCAGAAGACGGATTTCCAAAGCTTCCGCTCCCACGCTGAGCACTTGCCAGAATCTGCTGGACGATTGCGAGCTGTCGCTCCTGGAGAACAGTCAGTTTCTCCAGCATCGCCTGCACAGTGCTGAAGCGCTTCACATCTGCAGCAATCGTGTCCAGCCTGGAGAGGATTTGCTCCTGACTGTCCTGCAGAACGCTGGCGCTGGCCATTTCGCTGTCGCTGTCCAGGCAATGCTGCTGCTGTGGCTTCGACTCGATAACGTGCATCGTCCGGCTTTGGTTCGCCCACTCCGTCGTGTTCCAGACGGGGGCGATGCAACTCAGTTCGAAAGTACCTGGCCCGTAGTTGGCGAAATGGATCGTGATTTCCTTCGTCCAGTGCACAGACGACAGGTAGTGTTCGGAGAAACCACGCTCTGCCATGCAAGAAGCAAGATTAGCTGTTTGGTTTCTGGAGAACTCACTGCACTTGGCCGTGTGCACGTGCATTTACCCAAAAGGACCCGAGTTCCATTCCTTGACATGATCAGCACCGGATCAAACGCGAATCCGTATTTTGGGACCGTGCATGTGACGTGGAGCGAGTCGTCAGTGTAGTAGGCTGATTTCATGAGGTAAGACGGCGGCTGGATCCGAATCAGATCTCCAGGGCGGTGGTGGGGAGCCGGAGGCCAGAAGAAATCTACAGAATCCAGAATTTCCTGAATGAAATTTTTTAATGCAGTGACAAGACAAGACGGCGATCGATTTTACGTATTTCAGGCGGCAGGTCAGTGGCGCCCGCGCCGCCCTCAGGCTCCGTAAAGAAATACTCCACCGCTCTACGCGACTCTAGAGTCCCTGAACCCTCTCCAGACGGGTGCGGGCTGCAGACTGCCACGCCGGGAATGCCGGCTCGATCCGCTGGCATGCGCGTCCAACTCCTTTCAATCTCGTCTGCGGACTGGCTTGCGCTTGTGTTTACGACTCTGACACATTTGTCCTTGAAAACATGCACAAAAGGGTAAATGTCCGTCCGCCACCCGGCAGCGGTCAAACCGGTCAAAGTCTTCTCATTAAGCAACAAATTACTCACCAGCTGCTTAATTACGCGAAAAGTATTCGCACAATGCGCTGCGGACGGCCTGCATGCATGAAAGTCGACTTGCCCGGCGACTCGTTGTCGGCCGTCGCCGTCGCCGTTCGGCGCCAGGTCGCAATTCCAGTAAACTCCATTGGCGTTGATGAAGACGGAAAGATTTGCTTCGCATTTGGACGCTTCGCCTTCGGGCCTAGATCGCACGGGGACCGCAAAGTCTTCAGCTGACCCGCCGACGTTGCCGCCGCCGCCGTACGCATTTTCGCTGATTGTGATCTGCACCTCGTCGTTGTTATTCGGCTGCAGGGCCACTCGAATCCTGTCTCCATGGTCGGCCACCGCTCTGCAGACGAGCGTCTCCTTCTTCAGCACCCGACTGTACTGCAACTGGATCCAGGCAATGTAGTCGTATACCGACTCGTCGATGGAGCGCTGAAACTTTCGGTCACTCCACTCGACGCGGAGCCGTCGGCCCAGGACCGAGTTGGGGTGCTGATCATCGTCGTCGTATACCCACTCGGTCGGGTAGGAGGCCAGGCATTTCAGCTGGAAGACAATATCCCGGTTCTCCAGGACGATCGCGTCCCCACTTCCACTTTGACTTCGATTCAGCAGCGGCTGGAGCCAGTGTCCGGTCTGGACGGCGACGCGCCCTTGCACGGAGACGGGGTCAAAGGCCACAGACAAAAGAAGGAATGGAAGAAAGAATTTCATTTTCGACGTACCAGTTGAAGAACAAACGAAGACTGACTCAATTCCCGATTAACTCAGCGCCTGGATTGGACTGCGACTGGACAAATTGACAAAAAACAGATTGCATGATTCATAATCGCATTAATTATGAGTAATTTGCCAGCATTCAGATTAAATTCGCAATCATTTCGCGAATCGAGCGAATCTACTCGCAAATTACATCGTTAGGCTAGACAATTGCATTGCGAAGTCGAGGTTGCACTAGACTTGGTTCAATGGAATTCCAGGAAATCCGTGCTTCTTTTTCGTCAAATTGCAAACACGCAACCAGCTGCACAGTGCAAATTTGCAAAGACTATTTGACTTTACTGAATTTTGCTGGTTTTGCATACGTGTGTGCGAGAAAAATGTTTCCTTGCTCTCGTTTGCAAAAACGCGAAATGTTCTTCGAATGATTCCAATTCGTATTCGTACGTATGGTACAAAAGTAGCTGACAACTCATCCCTTTGCAATAATTCGCACTTTATTCATTCGTATTCCTAAACAAATTAACAATTCGTCAAATCTTGGACTGTCAATGGCCAATTCATGTTAATTAATTACCCAGTGGAATCAAAATCAGTAAATATTAGTGAATTTCGAGTGGATTAGTGAATTCTCATCGATTCCATCCATTGAATCTCTTAAACGGCTTTGCTCAGCGGCAGTTAATTAAGCCCAACGCCAACATGAATCTGGAGGGCGATATTCAGGTGCCACCCGGCTTTCAGGGGATTAAACTACCGTAAGTCTAAACTAACGGCATGACTACTTAATGCCTTGAAGTATAGTGGGAACTGATCAAATGAACACGACTACAGAAACGACGGAAATCTCGGCCTCGCAAGCAAGCTCCTTCTCTCCAAGCAGCAGGCGCTGGAGTGGATTAGCAAGAGCCGTGAACGAGTTCGCCCCTGGACAACATTCTTCGCCTCGTCGAATTTCAAGGCGCCCGTCTCAGCCCAACGGCTTCCACGGCGGGTCGTGAAGAACGTCGAGTACTTCCAGAGCAATTACCTGTTCGTCTTCATTGGGCTCTTCCTGTACTGCATGATCACGTCTCCGCTGCTCCTCCTCGCCGTCCTCGCCTCCTTCTCCGTGTGCTACTACCTCTACACCCGCAGCCTCGTCCGGCGAGCCGTCGTGTTCGGTCACGAATTGACGCTCGTCCAGCAGTACAGCATCGTCGGCCTCTGCTCGATGCCCGTCTTCTATCTCGTCGGTGCTGGAGCAGCTTTGTTCTGGGTGATTGGCGCCTCCTTCTTCCTCATCATGACACACGCAGTCTTCTACGACATTTCGGCGGTGGTGCCCGTCGAACCCGAAGACGAGTTTGAGCTCACGATGGAGCAAGTCGTCTGAAATCAGCAAATCAGCGTTTATCTTCAGTGACCAATGAAATTGTGACTATTTATTGCTTTTATTACGATCGATACCGAAAATATTGATTAATCGAGATTAAACCAAATCAATTAATTAAGCTGACAATAATTTTAATAAATTCAAGTGCAAATTCTTTAATTCTTCTTCTTTCTTTCTTTGGTTAAGTTCAATTTTATGTCCGATCTTGTGGAAATGTCACTCCAACTTGCTCCCGGATGGAATCCATGATCTCTGCGATTAGAATTGACTCGGAGTGCGTCATGAGCGGGCTCTCAATTTCGCCTAAAGTGTTAAGGAGGAATTCATATTAGTTTCAGTCTAAATTAGCACTTCGCTTGTCGCTTAGTGCTTCCGTTTTTAATTACCATGCAAAATGCATCGGCGAACTTCCTGCGCCTCGTAACTCAGGCCAATACTGTTTGGAAAATTGAAATCCGAGCCCGAGCCGCATTTCTTCACTTCAGGAAGACCAAACTCGTATGTCCCCGTGGGCGTTTCCAGTTTTGTTGGGCAGCAGAAGAGCGGAGGGAGCCTGATTGACCCCTTCGTTCCTACAACGAGCCCGTCGCAGGGAAGATCCGCCGAGTAGTGGGAGAGCAGTGTTGCGGTGCGCCCGCCGGAATAAATCAGCGTAGTGCTCGTGTTCTCGTCCACACCCACACCACCTTCATTCGGACTCAAGTGCCCGCCAGCCAGAATTCGAAGCGGGCACTCGTTCGCACCAAAGACGAGCGTTGCCAGCTGCACGCAGTACACGCCGACGTCTTGCAGGGAGCTCCGGCCGACTTCACGGAGGCTGGAGCGGTCAAACACGTCGGCGGGGGGCAACGGCAGTGAGAGCGAAGCGAGCACTTGCATAGGCTCGCCAATCGCCCCAGCTGCCAATTCCTGCCGCAGCTTCTCGTAGGCGGGAAAGAAACGACTCCAGAGCGCCTCCATCAGGAAAAGGTTCTTTGACCGGGCGTGTTGCACGAGCTCCTTCGCCTCCGATGAGTTCATGCACAGTGGCTTCTCGCAGAGGACGTGTTTGTCGTGGTCTAGCGCCAGCTTGGAGAGTGGGAGGTGTTGAGGCCCAACAGCGCCGACGTACACCACGTCTGAAAGTGAACCACTGCGTTAATACCTTAATTAATTTGCGTTAATACGTTATTGGTTATTCGGCGGTACAGCAGAGAATCGAACCACCGGCCCACCGAGCCGTTAACAACTTACCCACGTCGGGATCCCGAACCAGCTCCTCGTATGACCCGTAAAATTTTGGTATTCCATGCTTCACAGTGAATTTCTGGGCTGACTCGGCACTTCGTGCTCCTACTGCGACGATTTTATGCTCGCTGGCCGGCAAGGAGTTCAGGGCAAGTGTAAAATCTTGCGATATGCGGCCAGTGCACAAAATTCCCCATCGCGTAGGCGTAGTTGGCGTAGGCGGTGAAACCATAATTTGGTTGGCTATTACGAAAGTTGCTGAACTGCTGAATACTTTACTGACTTATTGGAATTAACAGTAAGTCGAGTGTCACCGACCGAGTGATTAGGTAACAGCCCGCACGCTTCAACTGTAGTTCTTCTCTCAGCTGACTCAGCTCAGCTGGTCGGTCAATTCGTATCTCCAGCATAATTGCATAATCATAATTCTCAGCCAACAACCAAGCAACCTAGGCCCGAGGTGAAACGAGACGAAAAAGCTTTGCCTTGTCTGCTTAATTATCTCGAGTTTGTTATTCTTAGTCTGCGCCCCGATCAGCACGTGAGCCCGATACCATCCAAATACGCTTGCTTCAGCTTTTGAAATGCATTCCATCCCAGCTCGAGTACAAACAAGACGGCGCTGCACGCGAGGAGGTACCCGCAGAAGGGAAAGATGTTCATGACCTCAAAATCCATCGAGATGGGTGCCAACCCGTCCCTCACAATCCAACCCCTCACCCGTCCGACTCCTCGCGTTTGTATAGGCGAATCTCGAGGGTAGCTCGGTCGATTTTCTTCCACAAGTCAACCAACCCAGCTGCGACCCAGCAGAGGACTGCTTCTCTATCCGACGCATGTGGCGTGCTGGTGGAGATGCAGAAGTGTACGCCAATAGACACGCACAGGATCCTTCTATCTGTGCCAAGCGAACACTGAATGCAACCCGACGTACGGATGGAGTCTGAATCGGGGGTCCTTCAAGTTTGCGGCGGGGAAATGGACAAACGTTCAGGAGACAGTGCGAATGAATACACCAGGCAAACAAGATGGCGTACTGAAGCTGAGTGTGAATGGCGTGGAAGTTGTCAACTAACAACATCGTGTTCAGGACAACGAAGTACCCTGATATCCATGTATCCAGAATCGATGTCGAAACTGTCTTCGGATGAAGCAGCAATGAGAACGCGAGTCCAACCAAACAACAAAGTAATTTCAAAGATTTCTTCTTGACTTCCAATTAAGAGATTACAAGTTAGAACGTGTGAAAATAAAATATGTTGAATGCATGTACTCGATTTCTTTGTTGACAAAAGCAAAAGTAAAATCATGAAACCTCAAGTCTTATGTGTTTTCTAGTTTCTGCTTTCCCAATTTTTGTCAATATCATAAATATTGAATGCAATTACGGTTTCCACTTCCCACGAGTCGTTATTCCCGTTATATCGCCACCCATTGAAAATTAATTAAATATTAGATGAATTTTTCGAGGAAACACTTAGACTGGTATTAATAATCGACTTGAGAGTGAGTACGTATTCAGACTCCCTGTGTCAAGTGATAAGGCTACTAGGGGCAACTGAGTTCGCACTCACACTCAAACAGCATTAATAGTACCAGAGTTAGTAGATCAGTACAATCAATTTGGTCGACTGCCTCCCAATTCGCCATGACATCAAGGAAGACATTGAGACTACTGCAATTTATGGATTATATCAGCAACAAAGTATGCTTCATTCCGTACGGATTCACATTGGACGAGAGTGGTACGCTGCACGAGCTTTACGACGCGTGCCGCGTCACATTATGTCGTTTGGTCACCTCTTTCCCCATCTTCTTCCAAATCGTCCTCGTCTTCCTCATTGGTGGCTGGTACGAATGTACTCACAAATATTCCATGACAATCAAGGCTCAGTATTACTTCCTGTGCTCAATAGAACTCATGGCGCTCTCGTTAGCAATCCTGATCTCAATGTTTCCGCAGAGAATCCATGCGGTACGCTTGAGCTACGTTGGACACCTGAATAAAATGATCAGAGTTCATGGTCTAAATATAGAACAGAAAGATGGAATTGAAATCTACCTCGCTGAATTCATCTTGGTCATCGTTTCTGTCACTCTGCTTGTATTTCCATCGTTTGTGATGCTGATTCGCTTTCATATTCATTTCATGGAGGCGCTGGATACTAGATTTTTCCTGATTGATGACCTTTTTTGGGCGTTGTTTCTCACGATGGCTGTCTTTGTGGACTGGTTGGCTGTGTGGCAATTTGTAAGCTTGGCCTTATCGTATGTCAATTTCACATGTCGGATTCTGAAAGAAATGATGTGAGTGAGCGAAGGCTTTAACCCAATTTAATCAATGCTAATTAACTATATGTGATGAACTTCCAGATATAATCGAAGACTATCTTGGGAGCAATTGATTGGAGTGTACCGAGCTCAAGAAGTCATGAACACGTACGCGATGAGTGAAGCGAAATATATTGTTGGCATGGCAATCACAATCAGTTCTGGTATTCAGGTATTCGGACTCTTCATTCTTATTGGCCTCCATGAGGAGGTTATGTTGGCGGTGACTGTTGCGGCTGGGATCACTGCACTCTTTTGTGGCTTCCTGACTCTGATTGCAATGCAGTTAGCCAGTGATATGGGAGTTCTCTCCAAACGACTCTTGCATGCTGCTTCATCGAACCGTCAACAGTTGACTAGTTTGCAGTGGAAAACTGTGCGTGCATTGCGACCGGTTTATGTGTTAGCAGGCTCCTTCGTTCGTATCAAACGTCATACATTTGTTGGTGTCTTCAGGGAAGTTGTACTTAACAATGTAGTTGATTTGCTCATCGTGTCCAGAAGTGGGCAACGTTAAGGCCAAGTAAAACATATGACTCTAAATTTCTCATGAAATATTCAAACCGATTCTCCTTGGTTTCGAACTAAGATCGATATTTAAATTGCGTTCAATCAGTCTTATTTGATTGGTTTCACCTCCTGCCACGATCCGTAAATCCCAATCACTTAACTTTCTAACTCGCCAAAGGGGTAGACTTCTAAGCTATGGAATCGATCTTTGATCCCACAAGGCAGACACCAGCATCGTCCACTTCAACTGACCATTGAGGGACGGAAGGAATGCGAGAAATAATTAACTTGCTTGCTGTCCGACTTCATAGAATTCAGGCAGTTACACTCAACTCAAGCAATTCCTTTCGCACGAATTAAGATTCCTAGTCCTGAGTGCCTGAGATAACATAATTCTATCCCGTTTCCATGCAAGGGCGCTAGGGTTGCGGTTGGAGGCGAAGTAGTTCAGATATAGTCTGTGAATTTGAGAGTTTACATGAGTTCTCCAAATACCAAGGGAGAATGATTCGCATCATGGGATATTATTTTAATACACGGTAAAATTATAGATATATCCAAAAGAGTCGCGAATGCGTTTGGGTTAATTGCCAATTATTCACGGTTCTTTTTGATAATGAATTTTCCATAGGCACAAGTTAGTTTGTTTCTGTCGTATCTGAAGCAACAACACTCGAAATATTGATGTCTCTTGATTCCGTACTTTCGTAATTGGCATGCATAAATATTGCATGCAATTAGCCTTGCTTAAACTACTCCACTTTAATTGGCCTCTTGCGTAGTCGATACGAAAAGTTTGAGCTCAGACAGAAAAATTGCACCTAAATTATTTAAGTAACACGTTCTCTCGTTTTAATTAAACCTAATGTACAAATTTTGTATTAAATACCATTCGTTTACTTAGCTCATGCTCTTGCCACGCATTGAGAATCTGTTGAAACTCACTCCAGTCAATTCAAGCGGTTTTGAGTGAAAGCGACGACTGAAATTGAAATGGCGTCGAGGAAAACTCTTAAACTTATACAACTTGTGGATCACGTGAGCAATAAGATCTGTTTCATTCCATACGCATTCGTACTGGATGAAAGTGGTACGATGCAAGAGCTTTACGACGCTAGCCGCGTAACAATATGTCGAGTGGTCACATCTTTCCCTGTCCTCCTCCAATTCAGTCTCATCTTCCTCATCGGTGGCTACTACGAACGTACTCACAAGTACTCGATGACAGTTAAGGCTCAGTATTATTTCCTGTGCTCAATTGAACTCATGGCGCTCTCGTTAGCAACCATTATTTCACTCTTTTCACAAAGAATACACGCACTTCGTGTCAGCTACGTTGGAATCCTTAACAAAACAAGTCAGCTGTACGGTCTGAAGCTAGAAGAAAAGGATGGCATTGAACTTTATTTGGGTGCCTTCATTCTTGTCATCATTGGTGTGACACTCTTCGCGTTCCCATTCTTCTTTACTTTGATCCATTTTCATATTCATTTCTTCGAAGTGTTGGACACAACTATTTCGCCAATTGACGATTTCTTTTGGGCATTCCTTCTCACTATGGCAGTATTTATGGATTGGTTGGCAGTATGGCAGTTTGTAGCATTGGCCTTGTTGTATGTAAACTCTGTTGGTCGGATTCTGAAGGAAATGACGTAAGTGGACTCATGACTTGTATGAACTATAATTATGAACAGTAAACGGGCCCTGTAATTAATTGACTGGTCGCAGATGTCAGAGTCGTCTGCCTTGGGATCGATTGCTCCGAGCTTACCGAGCTCACGAAATCCTCAACGTGTACGTCATGAGCGAATTGAAGCACGTTATTGGTCTTGCAATCGCATTCAGTGCTGGTATTCAGATATTCGGACTGCTCATACTCATTGGTCTCCATGAGAAGGTTGGGCTTCTAGTGGCTGTAGTGGCCGGGGTCACAGGACTCGTAGCTTTCGCCTTGACTTTGATTGCGATGCAGTTGGCAAGCGACATGAGCGTCCTCTCAAAACGGTTCTTGCATTCTGCAAAGGCGCATACTCGTCAATTAAGCACTTTGCAACGGAAGACCATGCATGCACTGAGACCGATTTATGTGATGGCAGGATCTTTTGTCCGAATCAAACGTCACACATTTGTTCACATTTTCAGTGAAGTAGTTCTCAACAATGTAGTGGACATGCTCATCATGTCCAGAAGTTCAAGAAATTTAAAATAGGCTTTCTGTTCTGTCCAAAAATGTTAATCGCTGATTCCAAGAGTACAAATGCCGAGTATTTAGAAATGCTGGTAAAGAATGGCACAACTCGTCACTTTAGGTTCCGCGACTATCGCCGCGCTGTCGTGTCAGGCTCACCTCACCCAACCGAGTCGGATGACCAAGTCATACCGAAGGATTCCGCGTTGTTGGAGACTAGATCGTGGCGCATGTACCTGCATTGGGCAACGCACTTTCTACGCAAGGAGAAGCCGGTCGCTCACGTGGGCCCCGCCGCGCCCTTTGTCGTGATTCAGGAGACGACTCTCTGGAACAATTATGCTGGGCGACTGGTGCATGGGGCGGTGCAATCGGGCATGTTCGAGTCGGGAATCTACGGGCGGTGGGAGCGATGGCAGGACACGCAGTTGCAGATTTTCACCAAGTACGACGCTCGGCGAGTCGATTACGAACTGAGTCCACGGAAGCCGTGCTAGCCCCGGTTCTGTTTGGGCTGCCTCCTCCTTCGCCACTGCACGAGAAATTGACTCTGCGCCTATTTCAAATTTCTTTCACCGTTCTTGGAGTCATGCTCTCAGTCTCTGTGACCACTTTCCTCGGCGAGGTGCTGGTATCCTCTGTTGACAAGTTGGTGGCCCTCATCCGGAGTTTCTGGCTGTTTATGCGCATTTTGTGGAGGTCACTGACTAGTTGCAAGTTTGCTCCAAGAACCCTGGCCAGGTCCAGACAAGCTAAAAGCGATTCAAAAGCCATGAAAGTGATTCATTCGAATTAATGTTGGGCAAATAATTTGTAGTAAAATAAAATAGCAAATTGTTTTAGGTTCCACTTGTACCAAAACATGCATGCGAACAAACTCCCTCAAAGCAGTTTCTCGTTCACCGTCTTCTTGGGTTTAAATGTGTGCAAACAATCTGTGTCCATTCTTGGAAAAACGAATTAAACGGCTCGGCCAGCACGCACGCAAAGGGCAGCCATTTGTAAAATAGCATTCGCCTCCTGCACCACTTCATCTTGGCAGGCAAGGATTCTGATTCTGAACAATTGCCAGACATGGCACACACTCGTTTCATCCTCATTCTTCACCTTCTGCTCACGATTTACTGCGCTCAACATCCTTGCCATGATGTCAGAGTTTCGCCACAAATCCGCCTCTTCGACCGCGTCAACAGTGGGAGATATCACGTTAAACTGGCTGACTACTTAGACCCGCTCTCGGCTCGGCAAGACGAGGCAGTGGAGCGGTACAGCTTTCTTCTCCATTAGGCAGTTATCCGTCTACATTTAGAAAGGCGATTGACTGCATTCGTTTCCCCTTTCAAAAAAGGCTAAAAATAAAAGCAAAAAAACGCTGCAAATGCAATGCATGGATGAGCTGAATTGTTGTACTGTAGCGATAATGATATTTTCGTAGTTTTGAGCTTTGTCCAGACACTGTTTGATTTTTCTATCTTTGGATTTCTTTGAAACAGAGCACAGTTGCAAGATACGCGCACAGACTCTCAGACTGGTTGTCGATTCTTTCACTGACTTCAAGTGCAGAATTCACCAAACCTCTGCAATCTGCCGTTTTAGTCGTGCCGTGGACGCACCCATCAGTTTGTCGTTTGGAGTAGACGGAATCTGTCAGGAGACGAGTCGCTTCGGAAGGCAAAGGTAACGGCTGGCGTTTGGCGGTTTGGCTCCCCTCTGTGGCTGGCCGCTGCTGGAGTTGTTGCTCTGCAAACTTGGGAATTTGACCTGACCTTGACCTGTTTCAGATGATTCGAAGTCGATCAATCCCATGCACCATCGGTCGCCAGATCTCGATTTGTGCTCTCCGTGGTCATGGTTATCTTTCCACTACGCTGTCGTCGTTCAGGTCGCGGGTCCCGGCCATCGGAAGCAGGACGACAAAAAGTTGGACCGAGAGGGCCCCTGCGTTCCTCCACGAACACACACCCGCCCCCGCGTTGCGCATCTTACTCTTCTCATCTGCGTACAACGGAATGACGCAGCACATCCAACGTGTTCTCACCGCGCACGGCCACCAGACGCAGTTCCAATCCGCCGACTCTCGAAACGCGATGCTCTCCGCCTACGCTGCCGTGCTCCCGGACCTGATCGTCTGCCCGACGCTGATGAGGCGCATTCCTTCCGAAATTCACCACCGGACGCTCTGCTTCATTGTTCATCCGGGCGTCGTCGGGGATCGGGGTCCGAGTTCGTTGGATTGGGCGATTCTGAATGGCGTGCCTGAATGGGGAGTCACGGTGCTTCAAGCGGACGAAGAAATGGACGCCGGGCCCGTTTGGGCGGCAGGACGCTTTGTCATGCCCGCGCCAGCCTTGAACAGAACCAAGGCCCAAGTGTACAACGACCCATCTGTGGTCCGCCTCGCGTCCAGCCTCGTCCTGCAAGCAGTCGAAAGAGCGGCAGCCAACAGAGCTGCTCTTTCCATTCCAAGCAGCTCACCTGCCCACCAACAAGCTGGCGTCTTCAAGGCGCAAGTCGTACCCCTGAGGGAGGCGCACCCGACAATCCGGCAGGATCACGCGGAACGTGTCGTTGACTGGGTTCACGATACGACGGATACGATACTCTTGAAAATGCGGGCAGCTGATAGCACCCCGGGGCTCAGGGCGACGCTGACGGTGGACGGACACACCCTGACAAGATTCCTGTACAACGGAAGCCTGGTCCCTGCAGCCACCTGCGACCTCCCACCGGCATGTGAGCCTGGCGTCGTGTACGGGAAGGATACGGACATGGCTGGTGGAGGCATTTACGTCGCCACTAAGGACGGAGCAGTGCGCGTCGGGCAACTGCGTGCAGCAAAGTCCAGTGGCGTCAGGTCTGAAACATTCAAAACACCTGCGACTCTACACTTGGGCTCAAAGTCCCACCGAATTCCAGTCGTCCAATCGGGCGACGAACCAAACCTCAGTTTCAAAATCGTCGACGTCGACAAGGGAGCGCGATTTGGGGTGTTGCGTTACGAGTTTTATAACGGAGCCCTGACTACCCAAAACTGCATTCGCCTCCGCCAAGCCTACGAGTCGGCAGCTCGGTCGCCCGACCTCAAGGCCCTACTGATCGTCGGAGCTGCAAACGGCATCAATCTCAATGTGATCGAATATGGTTTGAATCCGGCGCGCGAAGCGTACCTCAACCTGCTCGAGATTAACGCCCTCGTGAAGGCCATTATTCGGTCGACGCACCTCATCACCGTCTCTGTGCTCGAGTCTAGCGCAGGTGCTGGCGGAGTTTGGCTGGCGGCGGCGGCTGACTGTGTGTTTGGAGTCCCGGGAATCGTCCTGAACCCACACTACAAGCGTATGGGGCTTTATGGGTCAGAACTCCACACTTACACGGGGACCAAACGGCTGGGAAGCCTGGGGAAACTGCTTGCGCTGAAGGAGCGGGCACCTCCTCTCACCGTTGCCGACGCTTGCCGACTTGGCCTGCTCGACAATCTCTTGCTATCAGATCGGCCTATGCGTATGCCTGCTGCCACCGACCTACTCACCACCGTCCAACACTTTGTGGCCGCACTTGTGCAGGACCCGGCTCGCCTGGCTGCCTTCCTCACTCGGAAACATGAGACACGTGCGTCCGACGAGGCAATGCAGTCGCTGGACACGTACGAGGAGTTGGAGCTCATTGAAATGCAGCAGGACATTTTCGGAAATCGGAACGGGTTCCATGAGAAACGCCAGGCATTCGTTTATAAACTGAAGGCCACAGATGTTGCTGATGATGCTGCCAACAGGCAGGAGATGGCGGCAGGAGTGAGAACAGGGTCAGGGTCAGAGTCATTTCACGACATTTGGCAGTATCTCCAGGACACGGGCGGGCTCTTGTCAGGGGCAGACACGGAGTCCGTATCCGTACAGAGTCTCCCCATCCCCCACAAACATTCAATTCTAAATTATAACAATTCTAAATTAATTTCTTCTTTTTAATAAAACAATCAACTTGATAATAATTTAAATAAAAATAATAACATTGATTCTTCAGCATAGTAAAGCTTTGGTGCAGTTGAATTGTTGTCCGATTCGTGTGATTCACATGACCGTTGTACTCCTTATTGAAAGCGGCGTTAATGATGCGGGAAATGCTGCGGAGATATCATGGACCGCATCTTGGAGCGAGAAAACAGCTCTTTCACATGCTTTGGCTACATCCGACTGTTGTGCATCGTAGCCAATACAGACGCCCCACAGATTGGGGAGCTCGCAGCAGAGTAAATCGACGTTCAGCGCCGAGTCGCCCCACGGGCCACCCCTCCGCGTGTACCGCTCCACGTTCCGGAGGCACACGTCGCGGTGTCAATGAAGTGGCATTGGTCATTGATATGTGGCTAGTCAACGAGCCATAATTGATCGAATTTAGCGAGTAAAGCAACAGCGAAAGAGAGGATTTCAGCCCACTGATTACTGATTCTTTTGAATTCAAAGAATTCAAATCGCACGCTTTCGTTGATAGATCAATTGAGCCAGCTATCTATTTCCTGTGATAGAAAGTGTCTGAAAGTGTCCACGTGTGTGGCCTCTCCACCACAGAAAGATGATTAAGTGTCAGCCATTGAGATTACCATGGCATTTCAGCCGAATATGACCATGTCTATGAGCGACCTTTAAATACATCTGCTTTACATCCAATTTCAGTCAAACTTTCCAAATACTCATACTTGACTACCAACAAATTTCGACACTTTCCGAATATCGAATTTCAAGACGAGCTCCACCGAAAAAGCGTTAGACGTTCTGCAACCTGGTGACAACGACACTTACAATCTCGGCGACGCACGCATTTGAAAGCTTTTCGTCAGTCGTGCTTTGTGCCGAGAATAGAAATAAGGAAATGAATGCGTGCATTGTGGAACGCGGGTCGCCAAGAAAAGGCATTAAAGCATAAAAATAGCACAAAAATGTTCCTTTTACATAAAAAGTTGAAATATTTTCTAAAAATAGGAAACGTACATGGTAAATCCAGTAAATTCCAGTTTGGGGGGCTGCTCGAAAGTCGCACGTGTGTGTATGAGTAAAGCCTGTAAGTGCCTTGGCCTCATATGTATTATCGTATTTACTCCTCGTAGTTACTCATCCACTGGTAGGCAGCAGTCGCCGGTCTTATCCCATAATTCACTGATAAGATAAGCCATTCGCGAATCGTACTGACAATGTTTCATGATCGTTACTCATTCGCAATTCGCTATCGCCTTTCGTTTCATTCGCACGCAACGCATCGAAGTGGAAAGTTACAAAAGCCAAAGCCCAATTCAAATCGGCAATTTTAGCAATAAATTCGTTTTGCTGAGGTAATTGGGCATTAATTTTCCAATTACTTGCATAACTCCGCTCAATTTAAATAATTTAAAGCCAAACCACAATTTTAAGGTGCCTCCTAGATGGCGGAGGCATTTTTCATCCGTGCCCTGACTCTCTTCGCCTTCGCCCTTGCCCTCACTACTCGTCCAGTGCTGGGCGTGGGCCCGGTCAGGAGTCTCCAGACAACGTTGCGCTCCGTTGGCAGCCCGCCGTGGGTGACCGTCCGCCAGCGGACATTAAACGACGCCACTTGGCCGGGAGCTTCGTGCTTAACTGATTCCTGCGTGGCAGCCGCCGGTCTGACCTGCGACGTTATAAATCAGTGCCGGTGTCTGGACGCGGCCAACTTTGACCACGTTAGTGTGCAGGGGTACTCCATTCGAATGCAGTGGCATTCGAGCCCCGACCGGAGCCGGGGCCATGGCCAGGCGGGGCGCTGCCTAGCTCAGCCCGGAACGCTCTGCGCCACGGAGCCGGTCAGCTTCACCGACCTCGGGAGCGGCGACTCTGTGCTTGTGCCCGTCGACTGCGAGATCGAAAACGGATACATCTGTGCTCCGCTTGAGGAGCTGGCCGGAGGGGCGATGAAGGCGGGTTACTGCAAGAAGATGGACAGCGGTTCGAGGTCCTCCGCCAGCTGGGCCGAAGGCGCCGGCGCGCGTGCGGGAGCTTGGATCCTGGTAATTTTAGCGAGCAAGACTTTGGTGGCATTGACGAGTTGACATGTTGTAAAACTTCTACGGATTTCTATTTCAGTACTCTTACAAGTATTTTATGCTAAAAAGACACAATTCTGTGCCCTTTTGTAATTTTCCACAAACAGATCCAATAATAGTTTCATATTTTAATGCTTTTGCCTTTGTCGTGACGCAAACTCGCATTTATTTATTTTATAACCAAGAACCGTTCCAGTCCAAGCCTTTTTTTTAGTGTTCATTCCATTTCCGACACTGACACGAATCACGTCACAACTGAAATTTAATTGTTAATAAAAAAATTCAGAGAATTCTATTAAAGTTATTAAAGACCTTATCCAGAAGCCTGAAATTGGCGTTATGCGTACTTTTCCTGTAATCACGGCCTTGGCGTTGTGCTTCTGCCTTGCATAGAGTCAAGCGACCATGGCCATGACTTTCGGCGACTGAGAGCCGGCGGAGTCGTTTGACCCGGATCCTAACCGGATTGTCGGCGGGACGAACGCGAGCATGAACGAGTTTCCGTTCATCGTCTCCATTCAGATAGAAGTGCTGAGATCAGCACTTTTGTGGCAGGCCCATTTTGAGCCCCGAGTATGTGGTGACGGCCGCGTACTGCGCCCAGGAAAGCGACTCCTCCTACGCAGTCGAGTCCGTCTCCCGGGCAGCAAAGCTCCTTCGTCGATCAAATCTTCGTCCACAAAGCCTACAATTCGAAAGTGCAGCACAGAGCCGTCGACTGTTACTTTCGGCGTCGGTGCCAGCAATGATGAGAAGGGAAAGCGTCTGCTTACTGAATGGCTTCGGTTTTCTTCATTTCATATTGCAGAACCTGATTGACGAAATTCTTGCGACTGGAAACTATAAAACCAGTCCAATGAATTTTGAGGAAGAAACTTTGAAACACATCGACGGAGGGCCCTGGAATAATGACTAGGATTATCCAATATTTACAGAGAATTTATTATGGTCTGAATCTGAGATGCACTGAATTTCCTGATTTCCTTGTATTTGTATTAATTAATAGAAGAAAACTTGATTTGTTTGTTGAACGATATATTTGGTGCTGGAGTGCGAGATGTAGTAATGATGAAGTACGAGTTCGCATTAAAAAAAGGACGTCTCCGCAATAAGAAAACAGGCGCAAATGTCGAAAATGCGTTTGATTTCAAAATCCATTGAGACGGGACGGACGATGGTGGGTCCGTCAGCGATTTTGAGCTTCCTGCACCGAATCCCTCTCCAGTCGCGAGTCCTCCACAGCCCTCCAAACCTTAACCTGTTGGATAACGAACTGTGCCAGACGGGTGGATTCGTCGCACAGGAATCCGGCAAATCTCATCCACAATCTGTGTTCTCCACTGAATGGTTGTGGGAGAACATGGCAAAGGGTGTTCGGGTTGTGAAGGCCATAGTAAGCAACGAGCACTCGTTGTTTCGCCCCTTGAATGATGTGAGCCCTTAGCGGAGGCTCCGCAATCGATTTGTTGCTGAATTCGTCGCAACTACTGGTCAGCTGAATACTTGATTTGAGCGTTTCAAATACAACGCATATCGATATCAGGATTGCATTTGCATGCGCGAGTTGTAATGTGAATTGGCGACGTTTTTAATTAGCGATGAATTTCCACGGATTCACGGGGCAATGCAGCGCAGTGCGTGTCTTAATTTATGTGGGCATTAATTATTGTAAGACGCTTGACACATGAGACATGACAACGACAATGGCAATGTTTACATTAACCCAATGCCAGTCTCGCTCTCGCTCGCGTTCCATCGAAATTCGAGAGCCATTGCATTGATTGCAGGCAGGCAGGCATAAAAAGTGATGACGAAGGTCACGAGCTTCGAGCCTCCGCTGCTGCTGCTGCCGCTGCTGAAGATGAGCCTGTACGGTCACGATGATGTGATGTATGCAAATTTTATTAGCACAGAATGGCCCAGCATTCTTTAGCACGGCCATTACTAACTTCTGAGATGTACTTGAGAGATAATTGATGATGTAATACAATACGCGCATACAATGCAAGCAATGCTGTGATCTCATCCAGTAATCAAGTTAACTCGACTTTTTCTTGCTAGGGCTACGCTACTTGTCTGTCTTGTAAAGTAATAAAAATGGGTGGTCGCTCCTTCCCGTGCCAACTATTCAGAAACCAGTCGCCAGTCAAGTCAGTGCTGCCAGAGAAGTGACTTCAGTCCAGTTTTTAGTGAGCCACGAGCAAAATGTTCAGCCGAAAAGACAAAGACAAGCAAAAGTCCGGCGGGACGGCCACGGCGCCCGGGCAGGTCCAGAATGGATCCGAGATCAAGAATGGTGTGCACAATGAAGGTGAGTGAGTCCTCCAGAAACGTGTATTTAGCGTAGTCGGGTGTAGAAATTTTGGATTCCGACTGGAAATGACGGTCTGCGATGAAATTCGAGCGCGCTGGTGTTGTCTCTGGTAAAATTGCGCTTCGAATTTGTAACTTTTTCATCACAAAAACGTCGGAACCGAAATTTTGCGACTGAGAAGGAAAATTTTTGCTCGCGAGAAGAGCCGGGAGCATACATCCTGAGTATTTCGATCAAGCTTGCTTCGCAAATTGTTCACCAGCATGAAAATTTACATTTTGCGGCCATAAAAGTGTTGTTTTAACAACAGGAAAGCGTTTAGCATTAATTCACCGCAAATAGTGAGCCAATTTCCACAATTTTGCTTCTAAAATTTCGAAATTGGACTGACAAGATTTTCAAACTTGAATCACTTGAACGTTGTGAATTTCTGCTTAGAATGCCATTTTTGCCACAAAATTCATACACAGTAAACTGGAAGGCATTCGCTGAATGGAGGAAGCTAAAATTTTGTGAAATTGTGTCATTGCAGTGCGCGCATACTTATTTTTGACACTCCACGCCAACCTAAATACTATTAACATTAAGGTTAATCAAAAATCAATTGGCTAAACTCGCTAAACTGTTAACTCGTTAACTCAAACTCGCTCTCTCAAATCTCAATTCACAAGTTCGCACATTGTATGTCGTGGAGGACGAATGCGAACGCGATGGGCGATTTGCAGTTCGCATGCAAATTAACTGGCAGTGTAAACATTAAGCGACTGACTACAAAGTGCTCAAAGTACCTGTTAGCACTCAACGTCTTGGTTTTATTGATTTCACCTTGAGCTCAGACCTCTTCGAATGCGAGAGCAAGCAAAAGCAATGGTAAAGGCAAAGCAAAGATCGAATCGTGGCCTACTGCCTTCTCTTCCTGCCTGCACTGACGTGCCGTGCCGTTAATGAATGCATTGCTAACAATGGAATGGAATCAGAATGGGCGCTCGTCCATGACAACAACAAACATCATCAGCAAAGCAAGATTGCCATTGAGATTACGTAATCTTTGTATTATAAAACTCAGCTTGGGCTGCCGCATACCGAGCGGCATGACTCACTTCTAATTTTAGCCTGCAAATTTGTTTGTACGCGATACGCGATACACGAATTTAAGCATTTAATTTACACGGCCGTTTTGCATGGCATGGCACGGCGATTTCCCTTCGAAATGACTCAACCTTCACAAAAAATTAATATGCGGACCAACTACACGTTATGAAGTTGATGTTTCAGTATTTTCAATGGATGAGCCATGGGCTTTCATGTTTTCTGATGCTTTACAGATGAGCGACCCATGTCTCCGACGAAACTCTCGCGCCTGGAGGAGAAAAATGCTCTAATTGGGCTAAATAATCGTCTCGCCGTGATTCTGGACAGAAACCATCAACTTGAGACTGAGAACAGGAAATTGGGAGGCCAGGTAACAGAAATTTGCTAATTTCCGCGTCAAATTCCAAATAAATTGCTAAATTAGAGTTCGAAATTTGTGTCTACACAGTTGCAATCGGCCGAGCAAACTCTCACCATCACGACCAATAAGCTGAAGCAGACATACGAGAAGGAAAGCCAGGACCTGCGAAAGAAACTCGAGAACGCCGAAAAAGATAAGGTCAAATTTGAGTTGAACGCTGGGAACCTCGCCAAGGATTTGGAGGATTTGAATGGAAAGTGAGTCTCACGTCTCTTGCTTCCATTTTCTGACCGGGCAATTTTTTTGAGTACGCCACCCGTTTTTGCGCTTACGCAGGCTGAACGCTCGGGACAAGGAATTGCACTCTGCCAACGCCAAATTGAAGGACGCCGAGAGCCAGCTCGCAAACATCAGCATAAATTTGAAAAAGGCAGCGGAAGACAAAGAAAAACACGCAAAGGACGCGAAGGATCGCGAAAAAGAATGCGAGGGCCTGAAGAAAATGCTTGACGACCTACGCAAGAAGCTGGAGACGGAAACACTGGCCAAAATCAGCCTGGAGAATCAGGTGCGTGGGAAGACGGAGGAGATGGCGCTGAAGCAGCAGGTGCACGAGCAGGAAGTGGCGCACATCGTGACAAAGAAGAAGGACGAGCTGGAGCAGGTTGGCGGGAAGCTTGAGCAGGAGTTCAAGGCCAAGCTGGAGAAGCAGATCAAGGAGCTGCGGGACGAGTGCGACAAGATCATTCGTGACAACAAGCGCGAGCAGGAGAATCTATACAACATGAAGGAGGACAGCCTGAAGAAGGGGCTGGACAAGGCGAATGCGGCACTGAAGGAGAAGGCCGACGAACTGAGCAACATTCTCAAGCGGCTGAACGAAATGGAGAAGAAACTCATGCTGCTCGATGGAGAAAAGCACCAGCTGGCGGAGAAACTGAAGGACGCAGAGAAAAAGTGGGACGGGGAACGCGAAGGGCTGAACCGCGAGCGCGATGCGGCCCGCAAGGAAATTGGGGATCTGGAGCGCGAGAAGGACCGGCTTATCAACGAGTATCAGGACCTCGTCGAGGTGAAGGTCGGGCTCGATAACGAGCTGGCAGTGTATAGGAAACTGCTCGAAGGCGAGGAGGAGCGCCTGAAAATCAAAATTGGCGCGGCGGCTGCCAAGCCTTCCCCGCCGGCAGCGCCGCCACGCTCCAGCAGCAGCACCGTAAAGGACATTCAGAAGGAACTCGAGAAGCAAATCATCGCTTAAACACGCGAAAGCGTCGAGCCCTTCGCGAGAGAAGAACGAAGAAAACCATTTTTGAGCTTGAGCCAGCCGCTTTAATTTACTAATTATTAAATTACTTCTTGTCTTCTTGTCACGCTTATCTTCACGCTTTTTAGCATTTTACTTCTACCCGTCTTTTCTTACATTAATTCTGTATTTAATGAATAAATACTTTGAAATTGAATATTTCTGGACAGGCACGAGCATGTTTAAATGAGGGTAACTTTCGGAGCCTTCTGTTTATGTGCTTTTGCGAACCGCTCGGCGTGTGTTCGCGGCTGTGACTGTGACCCCTTCGGTTTCCAGTTAGCAAGCAGTTCGGAGTCGATCCCCAGCTTCAAATCACGCTTCGTGTCATTAGGAGCCAGCGCCGTGAGCCGTTGGCGGTTGAGGGCAGGCGGGAATCGTCCGATCGTGTCGACGCGTGCACTTCGGAAGGACGGGCTGATGCCCCGGATAGTTAGCTCAAACAGTCGGGATCGAGACCAGTAGTCGTCCTTGTAACGTGACGAAGGACAGGACCTTCGACTTCAGGGTCTATGCGCTGTAGTTGTTGTTGATTTCAGCGTCCATGAGAGACGCCGAAGATTACTCCAAGGATGTCACTCAGGTCGGTGCTCGCCTTCCACATCACCCGTTCGCCCCTCCTCCCCAAATTGACCACAAGTAGGTCCAGATTGGGGTACACGAGCCACAGCATGTCAATAACTACTCTTGGATACTCGCCTGGCTCCTCCGGAAGCTCCCCGTGGGGGATATCCAAGCCTAGCTTGCTTACTGTAAGGCAAAACCCGTCTGGGTTCGCACCAGGATCACTGACGATCAGGAAGACCATTTGCATTAATCGCAAAGCACGCTGAGAAGTTGAAGTGGACGGAGTTCAGGGTCGGAAATAGGTTCAACATCCGGAGCACGGTGGACGCCTAATCCACAGTACGAGGAGATAGCTTCCAGGCGGGCAAGTGCGTTTTAGGAACGGTGCGAAGGTGGAACCCAAAGTGCTTCAGCTGTATGATTAGAGCTCCCAGTTGAGTCTCGTCGAACTCCAGGGCGGCTGGTAAGCTAGCGAGTCTTAGCGTGAAATCGTCGGCGTCGTTGGCTTCGAGGTGCAGAGACTGCAGAGCGGGACATTTCAACCTGATGAATTGCAGCAAGTTCGTTCCTGACGGGCCTCCAACGTTGTCGGCCGTGGTGATTCGCAATGCACATGTACAAGTGATTGAAAAACAGCTGGTGTTGTAACGTGTTGTGATTCATTATTCGAATTTTCTCCTTGCTTGGCCAGTCTTGAATAACGTACAACATGTCATCAGTAATCACTATACAAGTACCTTAAGCCTTGGTCTGGTGTGGTGTAATTGTTGTGACTTGACTGCAGGGCAACTACCCCCACAATAATTGGGTACACTTGTTGAATATGAATGAAATATTCGAACAAAGGATTTGAATTGGGAATCGGCGCAGGTTTTCAGGTTTTTCTTTGACAAACGAAAAAAAAGACTGTAAATTGTGTTCTTACACAGTATTCAAGTTTATACTAATGAATTACTGATCAGACGGTAATGGAGGCTCGAGATAACATCGAGAAGGTCCAGGAGACCCTGAATTCCATTCTGAAGCAAGTAATCGAGGAAACCGATCAGATCAAAGAAATTCAATCAATTTGTCCTCCACCACACCAAATTTAAGACATCCTGCCACTATCCATCGTTCCGACGGGGAAGCTGGCAGAGGTCTCGCTGAACAGTGCAGTTTGCAAAAGAAGCAAGAGGATTAGAGAGGGAAAAACAAGATAACATGACATGCAAGATCAAAATACGCAGTTAGTAAATACATGGAATAATATTGGGGTTATGGACCTAATATTATTATTATTTTGGTTTGTTTTCATGCAAATGCGTCCTGTTTTCACACGATATATATTCTGATAATAGGATTAAGCTTCCGTTGATAAATCTTACTCATAGAACTCTACGACCACAAAAATTTAAGAGAAAAAGCCAGGAAAATCTGATTGAAATAAAAAATTATGTTCTATCTATCATCGTTTTTGCGGACATACATGCTGCCGCCGATTAAGAAGATAATAAAACCGGAAAGCTGATTTTCGGTATGACCTTTTGAATTCTCTCGCATACTATCAGAGTGATACATTTGTATTACAAAATTGTGCTTTGTGGTGGAGTAATGATCATGGGGAATGTATTTGCAAATGAGATAAGAATTTATCGTATTTACTAACTGCGTATTTTGATCTTGCATGTCATTTTATCTTGTTTTTCCCTCTCTAAATCTCTTACTTATTTTGTCGACGATTCATGAACTTTTCATAATTCAGTGTAAACTTTTCAACTTCATAACATTCACCTTACTTCTCTGAAGGTTACATTTCAGGCTAACTGGTTCTCCTGTATTGCTTCAATCATGATTAACAATTACAAGTTCTTGGAAATTTCCCTCATTGTTATTGGTCTTTTCTCCAAAGCCGTAGTTGGGCCTCGGTGCTTCGACTGTAATGTCCTGGGATACGCCTGCTGTCCTTATGTAGCAAATACTACTGACTATGGAGATTGCTGCGGACTAAACTACCGGTGTTGTAGTGGCGGAATAGGCATGAATGGCTGTTGCGCAATGCACAACACTTGCTGTAACGGCAAGTGCTGTAGTTCTGCGTATCAGAAATGCCAAAACGGAGAGTGTGTATCGCTGAATTCCTCCAGCACCAGAAGCGTCATTGGAAATATCACAATTATCACATTGCTATTCGTGGCAATCAGTATCTTCCAGCAGGCAGGTTAGTAGTCGTAAAATCCGATTTAAAATACGGAAGTAGTCATTTTTTAACTGTATTAATTAGCTCGAAGGAACAGCTGGGATTGGATATAGGATTCAATAACATTACAGATGCGGACTGCTCAAACCCTCTACTTAATAGGACCATTTTCTCGAGCTGTTTCCAGGACAGCACGCAATTATACTTAATAATATACTTAATACCTTACTGCTGTAATGAAGCTACTACAGGGTGGAACACAATATCTGCCCCCCTATCTACATAAGATTGGGGAAGGTTTTACAGTGATTGTGGGGATGGATCTTGTAGAGGGGTTTAATGCGGATCTAATGAGCCTACTCCCAACTTGATCTGATCATATTTGAGCGAGTTTTTGCAAAAATAGTCCGAAAAGTACGAAATGCAACAATATTTACCTTTCAATATTTGGTTTGTCCACCTCCTGCAGCCCGTACGGCATCAAGGCGGTTCGGAAATGACTTTAGGAGCTTCTCAAACAATTCGGTATCATTTTTCATGGCGTCCAGAATTCAGTCAGTGTGTTTTGGAGATCGTTTTCGTTCATGTCATTATTCGGAAAGTCTTCGATCAACTTTTGCTCCACGCGGTCTTTTAAGATTGCACCGAGATTTTCTGTCGGATTAAGATAAACGAAGAATTCATCTGATGGCACCACGTGAAGGAAATCATCTTCATCCCAATTTCGGAGGAAATTAGCAAACCACAGCCGATCCTCAATATTGACTCGGGATTTTTTCGGTTTCCTGATTTCATGGAATGGTCGAAGCCCAAACCTTTTCCGATACCGACCGACTGTTTGTCTCGGAATCATCTTTTGCCGCTTGGCTTCAATTTCCTTTGCAACATTTGCATTACTTTTTCTCCTTCTCCCTGATGACTCACGAATCACATTCTTGCTTTCTTGGCTTAATTTTTCCGGAGCACCACCAGCGAACACAGTTTTCACTTCGTCGTAACCTTTGCTCCAATTCCGTTTCACCCAACTCTCCGAGCGATGCAATTCTGATGCAACCCACCGTTTTGTGATGAATTCCGCACCAAAATCTCTAGCTCTTTTAAATGCACTTGCTTTTATTCGATCACAAGCACGATTCTCTTCACTGTCACCGGAAAGCGCGGCCGACATAATGAAATTGTTAATTAAGAAATTAATTAATTGTTTTATTCAGGGCTTGTGGCACTATTTTCGCAATAGCTCGACTACGTGTGGTCGGAACGGGTTGAAACTAATGCCATTGAATGCGCATTGAAATTCTCTACAAGATTCATATTTTCGTTTCTGTCTTAGCTTGCCCAGGTGCCCCCTGTACAGGGGGGCAGATATTGTGTTCCACTCTGTACAGTAGAGATTGCGATTGCCCTATGATTGGCAATGCTTTGTGTTGCCACCCCTTCATTAAATCCATCTCACCAAGCCCGAATCACCGAAATGTATCCTACTGCTGACAGTGGAAAGAAATTGAAATTGACGAAATCACCTTTAGTCGGACAAAGTTAATTTGGAATACTGACTTTTCTGAACTTTCTGTGCAATATTTGCATTTGAAACAATAAAACGGCACACCGAAATATAACGGCAGGTCGCTGTATTTTGCTGTGATCATGCTGATTTTGAGGGATTGAAACGATGCAATGGCTGCCGTAGTAAACCAGATTTTACGGTAATTATCGTGGAACCTCAGAGAACTTGAACAGCACAAATCCTTTCTATTAATAATCTTAAAATACAAACTGGATAAAAAGGTGCCTCAGTTTTCGGGTGATGCTCTCTGAAGTGTCACCAAATTGTTCACTGGCCGAGCCACTGGTCGTGTTGTGGAGTCTTAATTTTTAAAATGTGACTCGGCATTTTTATAGTTGGTGACAACTCTTTCAGGCTTTGGCTGGTTCCACAATTATAAAGCCATCGCAGCGATATCACGTTAAAAAACGATAAAAAGAACTCAAGAAGCCCAACCAAAGAATAGCGTCTAATGAAAGCAGCAGTGCTGAATTAACAAAAAAATGACGCATTTTTCATAAGTGTCATTAATCATGCGGCCCGAACTCTTCATCTGATCTTCGAAGAGTTGAACTTCTTTGCGTGCTTCTCCAAGCTGGGCTGAGAAATATTTTGAAAACATCGTGTGCAACTTCCGAATCACAATGCAAGGAAAGCAAATTCGTCACAGCATTCAGTCTGCCCTTCTTTAAAGTGAAGGTTTCGTGTCGCGACCTTGCAGATGCTTAGCGTTTACTGCTGATTACATTTTTAAATTCTCTAAAATCAAATAAAGCTCGGCTCACGGCAGCAGAGGCATGGCGCAGGCACAGACATGAAAAGTTGAGACTGTGGCGAATCAATTATGAATCTCAAAAGTAAAGCGACAGATGCCTGGTCCGGTTCGGGACTCAGCACATCTGTCTTCCGTTGCTCGTTCGAAATGTAAACTGCCCTCGTTATCGTTCCTCACCTTGCCTTCGTCTTTGATTCGGAAGTGCGTCTTCGTGTTACGAGCCTGTAAGTCGTGTTTATTTACGTCGCTCGCCCGCCGCGGCAGCAAAAGTGATTAACAAGCTATCATTGTTATAAATTGGACAGCATCAATCACGAGTTTGTAATCGTAGTCGTTACGATTCAAATTGGGAACTTTGCCCGCATGTATATTCTTCGCTGTACATTCTCGACTGACTCAAATGGAACGGCACGGCACAGCTTGAAACGATGGCGAAATCGATTCGCTGTCTGCCATTCCCTGACCAAAATGCCAAAGTGTCAATGCAATGCCGCAAACTGACAGAACTCGAACTCTGACGCGTCTGTTTATGACGTTTTGCGTTTTCATTTTGCATCTCCGAGTTGTCGTGTGCGAAACAATTTCAGGAAGGGAGTCAGCGGCAGTTCCAGCATCTTTAAACACAAGCGTGTGTGTGTGACTGAGATGCAAAATAAGATCGAAGGCCTTTTTCCTTTTGTGTTCCGGTCACATGAAGAAGATGTCTCACTTTTGAAGCGGGATACCTACGCTTTGTGTATGATGGTATTTTCTTATCCTGCCTGCAGAAACTCAGAACTCCTGCACTGCGCTGTGCCAGCAACCAGTACAATATATAAAAGCATGCTTGCAGGCGGAAGCTTAATTAGATAACAAGGCGTAATTGAATTAACGTTGACATTGTTTTCTCTTGCCTGTTGTGAGCCCCGCCGTGGTTCTTGTGCTCGTAAATTGTGTAAGTAGCGCAAGTATCAACAACACATTAAGCGGCCCAGACTTCAATTTGGCGCAATTCGGTCTTAATTTGACCCAATTAACGAACTGAGAGCCCGGGCCTCCGGTGATTCGTGGCGATTCTCGACTGATTTCCTGCTTCTGCGTGTCTCTAAGCCTTTGCGTACGCTCGTACGCATCCTTTCAGTTTGTATTCGATGTACTGCACTTCCTTCGGTGTCTCAGCTTCACGCTTGCCATGTTTGCTTTTACTTCCATGCACGCGGTTTCGGATCATAATCTTTGTCATAATGATCCATATTTAGATCCCTCAAACCCTTCCATCACTGCCATCACGGGTTTCGAACTTCCTGCGCGCGTTTGCGTTTCAGTCAACCGACTTTATCTTTTATGGCCTGTATGCATGAATACTTAATGAGATCACTTACCACTAGAATCCCGAACTACCCGACTGCGTACAACACGAGACATATTCTTTTGTTGTCCTTTTATTTAGTGTCCGCGGTTCCACTCCGTCGGTGCCTCTTCCGCATTTACTTTTTACTGTATGCTTTTACGCATTGGGCTGGGACAATAATTTTTCTGTTTTCATTCATAAACCAAGCGTTCTGGCGTGGCATCATGTTTTCCTTGCTGCTACAATTTAATTCCACGGCATTCGACTCGCGGAGCACGACGGACTTCCAACTCATTTAGTAATCCCATAACTCTTTTACTCTTTCAGAAGTGCAGCCGAGCAGTGCAACTTCTCTTCTGCTCGCTGCTTTCTCTGCTCCTCTGAGGCGGAGACGAGAGGAGCCTGGTTTCGTTTATTGTGTACGTGTACGTGTATTTAAGCCTTTTGAGTGTAATGGAGTTAATTTCAGCATTGCGAGGGATTAGCACAACGCATTTCATTAAGCCCATCTGTTTTCATATTTATGACATGGACTGAGCCCCAGCCAAGCCACGCCACGGCGCGGCAAGGCTCGCATTATTAAAGAATTGCAGACGGGGCTACGACAGTGCGTACGCGACAGTACTTGGAATTATTTAAATTCCTGTAGCCGAGTGTTTCAGTCATCAAATTCCGTCTACGGCGCGGCACAGCGAAGTGTGCCGATACAATTATTTGTTGCTGCCGCTAGAGCAAAAGCAAAGTAGCTGTCATGTAACTGCTCTGAAGCTGACTGGATTCTTTCTTCCCCTGCCTGCTCTTTTTTTACGGTACGATTTGAACGGGCTCCATTTGAATTCAAATATCAAATCCTTTTCATGTACGACATCATTGACTTTTCTCTCCTCCGACCGAATCTCGCTGATCCCTTCCGTTGCTCTTCGCTCGCTGAAGTTTCTCACTCGAACAAAATCGTAGTATGAATTTTTGATGCAAAGTCGATTATAAATGAAGAAAGGGCCAAAGCCAGGGCAGAGCAGAGCAAGCGCATGAACTTCGTGCCTGGAATAAAAACTCTGGAGGCCAGGCCGCCCGTTAAATTCTACTGCGCTTAATTCCACTTCTGTTCTGCATTCACATTCCACTTTTGCGTGTGCGTCTGCTTCTGTTGCATTTAACTTTTGGGTGTCAGGAAGCACTTTCACAAATATTTCGACACGAAGAAGAGAAAGCAGAATGCAGAAAGCAGAAAGCCGACTCGACGAATGGAAGAAAACGAAAGAATGGCAAATCAGAAATTCAATGAAGTGCTTCAGTGCATTGCGAGCAAAGCAAATAAGCGAAGAAGTAAGAAATGTTAGATGTTCGATGCTCGCGTGCGTAACCCTTTTTCGGGTGACGAACGAGAAGGCGTCGCCGTGTTTTGTTGCGGTCTCGTCTCCTTTTCAGAAAATAGCAACAATTTTAAAAATTGGCCCATGAAGAAGCTGTCGCCTCGTCGTAAACTCGAATCGTAAGTGTGCTCAAGACTGAAAGAAGAACCAAAATTGAGTTTTCAGCCTCGTGCTATTTGTATTGGAATCCAATCTGGCAAATGTCGCGACTCGCGTACGAAATTGGCTTAACTTATTTCCCATTCAGCGCCAGCCCTTTCAATTCATGCTGCGTATCACCTAAACTCCCTTTTCAATCACAAGTCGAGGCTCGAAGCTCAAAAGTGTCTGAATCTGAATTACAAGGCGCTCACAATTTCGTGACTGACCTTTGCACACCCCAGTTTATTAGCAAATGTGTAATTTAATTGGGGGTTCAGAATTTTGACAATCGTGCAAAGAAGTAGTCCAATCACAAGTTAATCAATCCCGAAAGCGGAGGAAGAACACAATCGTGGCGGTTACAGCCGCAGCGATGACCAGAAGCATGGCGGTTTGGGGCTGAAGTGTTCAAAAGGAAGCATAAGTTCAAAGTTAGCTTTGAGTGTGAAGAGTGCTTACAAAGTTTACAGGGCGAGGCCGAAACAGACGAGGATCGTAGCGACGACTGTGGCCAGAATCATGACGGACTGTGATGATGCTTGACCAACTTGGCTTCCAGGGGCAGTGTGCGGATCCTGATTGCAGTGGTAACATTTATGAAACTTTGAATCACGCCCCTCCTTCACGTCGTCGCAACCGTTGTTCCTCAAAGCGAAGGTACAGTATCGACGAGTCACTAAAATCGTCAATGGAGCATTGTTGGTATTTACCCTATCTTGTACGCAGATGAGATCGAAAGTGAAGAAGTATCGCTCACCTACCTATCATGTTGCCACAGACCTCAATCGCCAATATCCTGCACGCGTTTTCTAGATCTCCTCACACCTATGGTTCGCCCAGGTCCTTGCAGTCAGCATCGAAGCATTTATAACACTTCAGACCTGCAACCAGCGGGCGCCCAGTTATTTTTCGCCAGTCGAGTTGTCTATGTACAGCGTTCAGGGCACAAGAAACTTACCAGCAACAGACGAAAGCGAGACCAATCAAAAGCAACAGCGACAGAGCCAGTCGTTCACGCGAATCAGCCCGAGATCCCATGATTCCTGATTATCAGTGACTCCCAGACCTTTGAACTTGAACTTCCTCCACTGGTCCGCACTCAGGGTTTCTTTCCACAATGAATGACTAGACGAAAGAAGACACGAATTGATCGGAGCAAAACTGAAGGCAACTTGACCGAATCAGTTCAGACAGCGCAGGAGATACTGAACCACCAGTCGAAATGAAAAGTGAAGACAAATTGGGAGAAAGACAAGAATAAGAAATTCTCGACGACACTGCATTTTTCAAATGGGCAAGCGAAGGCTTCAACGCTATTGTAACTTTAGGAAGTTTATCTATTGTCAGCTGGAGGAGTAACTTAACTACTACGCTGTCCAGGATTTTGGAATTCCAAAATAATACACGCATGAAAAAGACTTTCGCATGCTGGAAAGATTGCAGTCATTTTGTCAAAGCCCGAGTTCATCAGCTGACGGACTCGTGTCCATATTCTGTCTTCTACTTACTTGTGGCGATAAATGGAAAAAAAATCCTCACAAAAGTAACATTAGCGATTAGAAGGGCACTGGCAATTGGCTTCAAACGAAGAGAGTGCAGCTCAGGCTGATGACTTAGGACTTTACTTTTGCAGTTGAAGCAGAATTCCGTAATTTAACCGCATGGTTTCCAATTACGCTTCCCAAAATAGGGAATTATTAAAGCACCACGCAGTTTCAGCATGAGCATGAGTCCATTAACCTCCCAGGCACTGCAAACTGCAAAGTGTAAATGGTTACGGAGAATTACGACGACGGTGCAGACAGAGAATAAGAATTTTATATCGCATTAGCAGGATCAAATTCCACGTCGTCGCGTCGTCGGCTCTGGCAGTCGCTTTATAAAATGTCTCTCCAGAGAACTTTGAACTCGGCGCAAGTACGTGATTATCTTTTGTCAGATATTACTTTACATGTCATCACTGCGTTGCTGCTGAAGGAGAAAGTGATAGAAAGCTGCAATCACATCTTCGGCTCAGTATTTTGGAGAATGAAATGAAAGAACCAAAAGAGAAAAATGGCTCGATTCCCTTCCACTCTTTTTCATCTCGATTGAGATTGTATTTGAATTTGAACAGATTTCTCGTGAATTTTTATCAACTCCGGAGCGGAGGCGAATAAACGAAACACGAAGGCAGAAGGCTTAGACTTAATGATGTTAAGAAAGTTAAGAATTGGCGGAGGCTCGAGACGCTCTTAATTTCGGAGGAGGCGCAGTCACTGCTCATTTGTTTCCATTGCTGCTCGTTGCTCCTCGTAATTTGTTGCTCCCTCATCGTCGGCCCGCATCTACAATCTACATGAAACGACCGTTAAAGTTAATTAGCAATATGGATGCAAAATGGTCCGCACACTCCAAAAATGCTGAACCAGCTTCCAGCTTCCAGTGCGCGGCGTGTCCCGCAGGATTTTGCCTGCCATGCCCGAAATGAGTCCTTCGCTTCAATTTCGGGCCCGCAGCACGGTAATGTCTTTTATTTCTGTGCTTCCTTCCGCACTCAGCTAGTTTGTAGTCGTAGTTTGTGGCAGTGCTATGCGTGCGTAGTGCGTAATAATAAAATATAAAATTCTAAACGATATTGGGAGTTGTTTCGTCCGCCGTTTGCAGTCCGCATTTCACGAATGGCGAATGGAGAAAGTGTCTTGAGACATTAAGGCATTGCATTGCAATGCATGGTTTTAAGAGAGCACTTAAATTCTGTACAAAACTCAGGCTCAAGTTTTATGTAAATTGGATCTTCTGGGACCAAGAACAAATTCTTAGTTTCTGGAGTACTGCAATCGAGTCCACACACTGGCCTGGTCCGTGCATGGCAGACACGTACTCACAATCACATTCGTATTCATTCCGGTAGCGCCAACGCCGGCGCTAACTACCAAGCGTGCAATTTGATACAATGCGAGGGCGAGAAAATAAAGTCCTTCTACTTCTATTGCTAGACTGGGCTGCTGCTGCAGCTCCGGAAGTGACACGACAAGAAATCCAAAATCCGTACTTTTCTTTCTTCGAGCATTTAAAACTAAAACGGAATGAAACAATTAAAATGGACAGCTTTGCTTCAGCGAAATCGACAAGAAAAGTCCAACAATTGAGATTGAGATTTCTTTCCGGAACTGACGAAAGATTAGTATTCAGGCCTCACTGCACGTGATTAAGTGATTGCGATTGTGATTGGAATCTGTCCAAGTAATTCAATAACTCGAATCCACTTTAAGAGGCACTGATAATTAAAAGAATACAGCAAGTGAGCGAACGAGAGAATGAAGTCGTTTGGAAGCTCTGTTCTGAGAACGAAATTCTCTGGAACGGAAGTGGGTTAATCTATGCATTTGCATGTACAAATTGCTTTCATAATGGCCACCGTGCCTCGTCCTCGATTGTGTATATAAAAACAGAAGCAATACAGTGCAGACGAACTAAATGACCGTTTACGCCGTAAAAACCAAGTAAGTAGTCGTCGTTTCTCAGCCCAGCACGCTTCGTTTCGCTTCCGAGTAATTCTAATTCGTAATTCGCCTGCCTTAGCATAAAATTGCCTGGCTGGCTAGGCAATTTAAGCCGTGATTACGATTGCGAATGCAATGGGACATAAATCATTAATCCAAGCAATAACAGAGCCAAAATATTGTGAGACTCCAATCAAAGCAGAAATCGAGGCATTACGAATTTGTTGCATTCGCATTCTCTGATTTTAATCTGCGTAACTAAAAAGATAGTGTATTCTTCTGTGAAATGAGCCCGGGCCAGGCGGCTTTCCCCCAACTCGAACTCGAGCGCAATGTAATGCTCAAAAGCAATGCAAAGTCATCGAATTTTTCCTGGATTTTCTGTTCTCGTTCTCGATTTGTTGCTGCTGTCGCGGACTCTTGAGGCATTTCCCCAGCGCAGTTGAACGATGATTTATTTGGCAGGTCAAGGTTTCAGACTGTCAAATGTGGAAATCTGCAACCCGAATCAGCGTCCGCATCTAAATAATAGTCTCGGACGCACGACGCACGGGACCCCACTGCGAGTCATGAGTGTGGTTTCGGTTTCTTATTCCCTTTCCCGGATCTTTAGAGAGGGTCGTGGACGCGGACTCGAGTGACTGACTGCATAAAAAGGGAGCTGGAGAGATAATAACAAAACTCAACTGATAATAGCACTCGCCCGCATACAAAATACAAACTCCTCTCGCTCTCCTCAACTAGACTCGGGGGAAATAAAATCCAATTCATTTTGTAGCCGAAGTATCTCGAGATAAGTGCAATAATTCAAATATTACATGACTGAGCTGTTGTGCTTCTGTTCTTCAAAGGACCTGGACCCGAATTTTATATCAAATTGATGAGAAATACTTGAGTTCGGGTAGAAGAAAAGAGAAAACAAGATACAAATACTACACAAGATGAGATGAAATGAGGGTCGAAGCCGAAATTCCTCGTAATTCTCATTGTCGAGTACACGTAAATTCACTCGCAGGGTGATGGAATTGGAAAGCAGTCCTCCAGAAGATTAATCTTGTCGGGTTCACTCTCGTGACAAAAAAACTCGTTCTCGTTAGCACGCATGCTGATAAAGGCGAAGGTATCCGCATCCGTTTAAGGGTTGGGTTGCTAAATAAAAGATAAGAAAATGATGTCAACTTTCCTGCACTGCACTACAGTCAATGATTTCGTGTGCGAAGTGGTCGGCAAAGTTTGCCGTGCCATAAACTCTACCATGGCGTGGCAAAGGTTCCAATAATTTCCAAACTTTGGGCCAGGCCGCTTTTTTGGGACAGCCTGCAAATGTCCAACACATGCAATCAGTATAGAGTCCGTTCATTCATACATTATTTTCTCGGTCGTTACATTAAATTAGAATTGGTAAGCTTGCGTGGGCCACAAACGCCAGGAAGGAGAACAGTGCGTGAAGCTGTTTGGTAAACTTACTTGGTCTTACGTCTTGGCGGCTGCTGAAAAAGAATCCTGCATACGAATGGCAATGGAGAAAGCACGGAGATATTTCCAACTTCAGCATTATTACAGCCAGTCTATCTCTGGCTGAAGTGTCAGTGCTTTTTTCGGGCTGCACTTTCTTCGCTTGCGTAACGCTCGTACAATATTTCATAATAATGGTACATATACTTATAACAAACGAAGTTGACAGATATCGCTTTTTCTCTCTTCCTACATTACATTACATTATTTCACACTTGAAGGAAATGAAATTTTCTGCAAGAACACAGCTTCCACGGCTAACACGCTAATGCATGTGGCGATGTGGCACGGCTCACGGAGGGCTTGCTTGCTGGTCTTCTGGGCTTCGGAGCAGGCAGCGAAACTTGGAGTTGTAGAGAAAGGACATTATTCGAATTCGGATGTTGTTGAAGTACATTATTTCTTCCTTCTTCTCGCCGCCGTGAATTCTATATTCCCCATTATAGAGGCTATTATTCCAAATACGCCAGACACCACCACCGCCACGAATGAACGGAACGGGAACGGGTAACACCAGTAACACGCCACGCCAGACAACAATACAAACGACTACCCATATTTCACAATTACACACTTGATAAAAGCCACTAAAAGTTCTGTTTATTGCACACACGCACAACCTGTCGACAAGAATCACATGGTATGGCTGAGTGGACTCTGCGTACTACATGCATTTCGTGTACGAGTGAGTTTATGAAATCAAGAAATAAGGAGATGATGATCAAAATGAATAAAATTGAAGGTGGGAGCAATAATTAACACCTTTGAATCCTTTCCTTTCATCTTTCTAATCGAAAATAATTTATAAGCTAAAACTCAACGGAGTAAATGGCTGTTTGCTCTTTGGCATCCATTCGTTGCGAATTGCTTGCAGAGCTGTTTTCCAACTTCCACAGCGTTGACTTTCTAGCTTTTCGTAAACTTTACGTGTTACGCCACTGGACTGCTGCAGCTCCAGCCTCTAGCTAAATTGTTTATTGAACTTGATGGTTAACTTATTTCAAGGCAAAGGTTAAGTTAGTATTTGGTCAATCAGTGGTCCTTTTCCACCTTTGTTGGCCATTCTTGTCATTTGTCAAGGTGTGCCCGTGTTGGATTTGTGCTTGGACAGGTTGCAAATAGGAATGGAGGAGAGAGAAGGCCAACAGGAGCGTGTCGTGGGGAAAGATGGCGAATTTGTAAAACGAGCGACGCTGTTTCACCGCCTGATAATGGACGACTTTGACTTTGTCGACGCCGCGAGGACCCAGTTGGGGTCGTATGGACAGGCTAATATTTCGACCAACGATGTCAAAAGTAAGTGGTTTTCCCTCAGTTAAGTGAATAATTAGCAACAATTGTCAATTCTAATAATTCTATCGCAAAGCGCCGGTCCAACCGAAGAAAGTCATGTCGAAGTCTCCTCGTGGACTCGTGAACCTGCCAATTTATGGTCACAAGAGGGCAAAGCGGGTTGTAAGTCCAGTCAACAAGTTAATCAATGCAGAAGTACATGATAACACGGTTGCTTTGTTACCACAGTCGAAGGAAGATGAAGTCATCCGGAGTGATTATCGTACCCGTCGCTTTGAAAGTCGAGTCTCCAATTATCCTCCTTTCGACGTTTGGGCCAGATGGGTTCTCACTCGGAGAACGTTCGCCATTCTGATGATCGCAGCGATTATTCTGAACTCTGTGGTCATCATCCTCGAAGGAGGTGACTATTTCGGCGACTTTCATTCATCTTTTGATCCTGGACCCTTTGATATCATTTTGCGTTGTTCCCAGAAATTGTTGACACACCCGAGTTCCGAATTTATCGAGAAACAGTGGACACGTTGGACTTTCTGTTCCTGTCAATATTTTGTGCAGATATCATCTTCAAATTCATAGACTGCGGAATGCTATTCTTCCGCGAGCCCTGGAATGTATTCGATTTCATCGTGACGGCAGGCGTAAGCACACGGCGCGTCGCTAGTGAAATGCCTCAACATATTTCATACATATCTGGCATATTTCATATGCTAGATTTCTTTAATCGCAGTCTTTGGTGGCAGTCATGATGGATTTGATGTACCAAGATTCGGAAACAAGTCTCGTCGTCGTATTGTCGTTTATCCACTACCTTCGAGTGTTTCGAATCCTCCGATCTCTGAATGTGGTCACACGCTGGAAAAGAATTAGGCTGATGTGGATTGCAGTCATAAACACAGTCTCATCACTGATTTACGTCCTGCTCCTGATGTCAATCTTCTTCTATATATTTGCACTGATTGGAATTCAGCTGTTTGACCGATTCACACACTCTCATATCAAGGATCTTGAGTACCACGCCGCATTCAGGGTATGTTGGCGTTGAGAACTTAGCAGGAGACATTGCAATGAAATTGGCATTGTTTCAGAATCTTGGATCAGCAATCATCACCCTGTTTCAACTGTTCACGCTTGACCACTGGTACAAACTCATTCAGAGCATGGAAAGAACTATGGGTTCGACTGCGCCGGTCGCGTTTGTCCTGATTTGGATTCTGTTGGGCTCCTTCATCTTTAGAAACATCTTCGTCGGTGTTATGGGTAAGCTCTAAGTCCTGTTGTTCCCGGCATTCACCCGCTGGCTTTGTGTAATTTCGTGGCTACAGTCAACAACTTCCAAAACATTCGACGCGAGCTCATCGACAAAGAATCCAGCGACATGAAGTCAAAAGTACAGTCGGGACTTGGCATGAAGTTTTTGGGCATGGAAGAATTGTAAGAATTTCGGCCATTAAGTTCTGAGCCTCGTGAGCTTTAGCATTCAAGTCTATTTGTTTCTCTGCCCCCTGTCCAGCTTCTCGGAGGGAAAGGCAAACATGGACCCGGCGACCGATTACGAGGCGAGCATTCTTTATCACCTGGACATAATCAAGAACCTCGGCGAAGGATTGTCTCCAATCATGATCCCACGCGACACGCTGTTTCACTACTACGTGACGCTGGAAGCCATTGCAATGAATTTACATGACAGAGAGAGGATTCTTGCATTGCTGAGTAAGTAAGAAAATGAGTTATCGACAAATATGTTATTTTGTTCGCAGATCAAGCACTAATCCAACAACACGACGACTGACTCCAGTTCAAGTTGAATTATTGGCCTATGCTTAAATTACCTTGCACACTGTAAAGATATGAATTTTTGTTGTGTGATCAATGTTCAGGTCCATCTAAAGGCTGAATAAAAATAACGGGCAAGGCTCAACAAAGAAGCTGAGCCTTGCCTTATACGTATTTCATTGTTGCACCCTTCAACAATGCTCGCCTTTTAGTTATCAGAATTGCCGGATGGTTGCGTTTGCGTTCAAATCTCCTGCCCGTTTCTGTTTCGGTGTGTTCATCATTCACAAGTGCAGCCCAGTATTTCGGTTTCTCGAAGTCGGGGCTCACAAGTTGTCTTGATTTGTGACCGACCTTAATTCATCGAACTGGAAACATGTAAAGTAAAGCAAATTCCCATGAATCCCATGAATACCCTTTCGTATCGTATTGAACAGGCACGCAGCAACACAGTGGACGCTTACCGTTTCTGTTTGACATGCGTACAAAAATATTGGTTTCTTTTATCTCCGCTATTCACAATATTCCAAACACACGCCGCACAATTTCGCATTGCACTCTGACATACAGAACCTGCATTGTCGGATTCATTTGGAACAAATTCCCAGAGCAATCCCGTTCGCGTTCGAGTATAGAAGGAAGAAATATGAACAAGTTTGGGCAGTACATCTTCTCTTGGCTTGGCCAACACAAAGAATATGACAAATGGGTCCGGAGCCACAGTCACATTCGCAGTCACTCGTGCTTAACATTTTCATACTCAGCCCAGCCTAACCGTGGCTGCGTACAATAAATTGTTGCGTGCATATCCAATGAATGATCTATGGGAGCGTTGCGTTGCACTGCGCTGCATAAAAATAGTATTCTTGTTCTTTTCTGCAGAAGCCGGAGAATTCCTGACGTGAATTTTTTAGATTCCCGGTTGGATTGATAAGATCTGTCGTCTCATCTTTTTCCATGATGATGATTAAGTCTCCAGCCCCAGTTTAATATTCGGGCAAGTAGCAAGACAAAGGCGAAATACAAATTATGGGAGGCAAAGTACAAAAATGAGAGTCATCAGAATACTAATAGCGGGCCGACAGGCTGGCCTCCTCCACGCAGCCATATTTTAGAGTCATAAACTATACTCAAACTCGGCCCGTGTTTGGTGTTCAGTGGCCTAAATTTTATATAAGAATTTATCATTTTAAGATTCTGCGTGCGCTGAGCAGACTAGACCACCAAGCGACTTGGCTTGGCCCACACTTTTACTCTGGCGGAAGGCGAACTTTTCCTTCCTGCACTCCAGCCCGGCCGGTTGCGCTACCATTTTTTACATTTCCACTTTTCACATAAGAATAATTTATTCAGCCTCCGCACGGTCGTGCGTGGAGAAAGAAGACGAACCACGAGCGAAAGACTTACAAATTATAAGTCGGTCTGGCGTGCACTTACAAGATCATGCTGCTTAATAATATAACTGCCAAGAAAAGTTTGAAGCCAACTTTATTATGACCCACACTCCTGCTCAGGCTTCTGGCAGCGTGGTTTGGTTTGCGGATTCTTCGGTTTGGTGCCCATATGCAAAAAAGTTCCGCTCAACTTCTCTTCAAGTCTCTTGCGGACCACGTCAGAAGAAAGTTTGCCACGGTTGTGGTTGCGAATTCCATCTTATGGTCCATGGCATGGCATGGATTTACTTCATGAATCAAAAATCATGAAGCCTGAAATTAGGAAAGACAAAAGATGAACTCAGGATACGCTTTATTCATCTGTTTTTATCCCTCGTTTTTCCTTCCTGTGGAATCTGGAAGCTGGGTTCTGTTCCAGCATGAAAGATGTCTGATCTGAATAAGTGTACTGTAAAACGATAATGACGAAATGATGATGAATTGGACGAACAGAAGATAAAGAGAGCCAAGAACCCTTCATCGTGATTGTGCACTGAGCCTAAGCCTGAACCGAATCTCTTTGAACTAATTGGATTTCAATGAACCCCGGCACTACGAAGAAGGCAGCGATCTGCAAGTAAAAGTATGAAATAATTACCTTCAGCTAAACAATTAATTACTACTTAATATTCAGGGCCTGCTCCCTCCGACCGACTGCGCTTGTGTTTGTTTATGACGAAAGTTCGGTGCAAAAGAGTGAAGTTGCCTGCTACGTCCTGATTATAAAAGACAACTAATTTACTATTTACTTACTAACGGTCGTCGAGTAGTCGCGTTTTCAATGTGAGAATTTCAACCACGAAGCCGTTTCAGTTTCTGTCGCTGTCGCCGTGTCCATCCATCCAAGGAATGAATGGACGTGGCCTTTGATGTGGACTCATCCATCTTCCCTCGTCGCAATCAGCAAAATGAAAATCCTTTTTTGTACCCAATTTCCCATCTCATCTGAGATGAAACGAGTCGAGAATGCCAGTCGCCAGTCGTCTTTTTAAAAGCCCAAGATTTACGATTTACATGAGCAGTGACAACTTAAAACCCAGAATTTGGGGTTCGTGAAGATTTAATTTGTCAGACGGGCCTTAAGAATTTCAGAGCCGTCAGTCAACGCCTTCGGTCTGAGGCCTGGAAATGAGGCTGACGGTGACGCGGATCTCGTCAGTCACTCAAAGAAGCAGCCGCAGTCAATTCTAGCCTAAACTAACCTAAATGCCTTAATTCTAATTTACTTTACTCGCTGCCGTCGAAATTGGTTGAAATTAACAAAAAGCAGCTCGGGAGTCGTCCGTAAATCATTCAAAGACTCGAAGCCAGGCGAAATCACCATAGACTTTACATTTTCACAAAGAATTCCCTAGATTTTGGGTTTTCCTGTTGGTTTTAGTGCAACCGACCGACCGGTTGAATTCGCCACACTCGAGTGAGTCGTCTTTGCCCTAATTCCTATTCATGCTCTGTACTTTGTGCGCTTGAATAGCGAAAAGTTTTTACTTTCGAATTCGAATTCGAATGTAGAAAGCAGAAGAAATGAAATGTAGTAAAATGAAGAAAGGGTACGAAAGCGTACAGTAATTTGCCGGTTTTCTTTGTGACTCTTTCAATTAGCGCGTGCATTTTCTTATTAAACTACTGCACTGCAACGCATAATGCTGAGAGCTGGGAACATGAATTCAGAATTCAGATGGATTCCGGATTCCGGAGAAGCATCAAATTAAATTCACATGCATGAAGGCACACTTTGTCCGTCGTGTCCTTTGCCGAGCCGAATAGAAAAACAGCACAATACAGCCAACAAGCGTAGTTCAGTGCATTGAGCAGAAATTCGATTGGAAGCGGCACGACGATGAGAGTGAAAGTGATAATGGATGAAAGCGACGAGCCAAAGCCAAGCGGAGCTTTGGCTAAGCTGCATTATTGGAAAAAGAGAGACAAGACAAGTCGCGTCGACGAGATGGGAAAAGAATGATCATAACATGAATGTGAATGCGAAAACGAATACGAGCATTACACTCCGAAAGTATTTACGTATTTATTCTCATGACACGAAGCTCGAATTCTCTTTTGTTTTCTTTCTATTACAGCCAAAACACGCTACGATGCACGCTTGTGAAAGTGAAAGAGAGCACGAGCTCAGCGTGGAATTCCTCCACCAGCACACAAGGCAGGCAACATCCACAAAGAATGGTAATCAGAATAATAAAATTCGGACGAGCTGTCTGTTGCCGAAGATGAACAAGCCAAGCTAAGCAGCACGAGCACGAGAATGAATTCAAATGGAAATTTTCCGAAGAGAGAAGAGAGAAGATCGTCGGACGGACGTATATCGTTTTTCGCAAGAGCTGAATAATTTATTTCTCCAATAAAGTTAATCAAAATGACTTTTAGACAAGATCACTGCTTTTGCTTGCTTTTATTTCGCACGCGCTTTCTCCGTTGCTTGCAAAACTGCAGACTGAACAGAAAACTGACAGAAATCTTGATGCTCAAGGATTCTTGCTTGCAGTGAAGATGAACATCAAGCATGATACAAAAATCATGAGCTGACACTTAACTGCGCCTTCATCTTTGAAGAATTGGTTTTTTTCGTAATAAATTCATGGAAAGTAATCGCGGGATTTACGAATGCAGCTAATTTACTCCCAAACGCCCGTATCTAAATAAAAGTATTAACTAAACAAATTCCAGGCGGGGCTCATAAACATAAAAACGAGGAAAGTTCATTATAAATCTCTCGTAAGCAATTTTTTATGATTATTTCCTCTTTCCTGCGTCTCCCGCGTGCAAAAGTGTATTATCGTATAAATTTCAAGACACGAAGGAAGGAAGGAAAGAGTGCAATAAAAACAAAAAAATATAAAACTGGATGACTCAATCAATTTTTATTCCCTATGAGGCAAGTCGCAAGAGGACGAAGAACAAACACAACTTTTAATTAAGCAGGCAAGGCAGTACGAAGGAGTCTGTAAGAAAGGAAATAAGGAGTAAGGACTTGAATAAATGGAGAGGAATAAAATCTTCTTCGAGGACGTGCTTATTTTTATACGTCGTGTACGCAAAAATAAGAGCTCGTACAATTTAATAATATAAAGTAGGTAATCCTAATTCTCAGAGGCAGGCCCAGGCGCCAGTGCACCAGGCTACGCCAGCGTAATTCGGAAAACTCATTAAAACTTGTGCAAATTTATCCTTCCTTCCTCCGCCACCGTCGCCCATGCACTTCCACGTGCACAAATGTTGCGTCTTGCAAAGTGAGTTTGTGTCCCAGCAGTTAAACGAGCAATCTTCGCCAAAGTCATCGTTTTCAATGTAATTAAAAGTGCAGTAGACTCGCGTTCGCGTTTTGCAAGTTTCTTTCCTGGCTTGTTTCCTCTTTCTTGCCTATACTGAATTCATATGTTCATGTTCTTCCGCTTTGAAGCGACAAAAATGTGAAAATGTCATTGCCCGCCTGGAAATCAATTTGTCAACACAGAAAATCCGGCCCAGTTCACATTTTCGTGAGAGTTTCGGAAATTGTAGGCAGAAGTGCCCGTGGCCGAAGGCGGATAACAACAAAAATAGAGCAAGTTTACGAGAAACAGGGCTAATTGAATCAATGAAATAGCTCGAAGATGACCGAAAACAGAAATAATTCAATTAGCCGTTCGCAAAATACGTTGCTGATTAAAAACGTCCCAAGACTTTGCACGTCTTTGTGCAAAGTCTCTGAAGAAGCCAACTTTACTGAACACGTCCGCCTACAACGACAAAATTTTGATCGAAAGTAGTTCATTCGTCCCTCTGACCGTGGGCGGCATGCCCTAAACAACATAAAGTAATTAGCAAAATATGGGGCCTAGCATTCAGCAGCGGCGGTGCTCCGTAGTTGCAGCATTGTTTCATAAACCACAAGGCTCACAATACAGCAACCATTTACATAATTTATAAGGTCGGTATTCGTGAAATATGCTGCTCGAAACCACAGGACACATTTTATTACAGACTCAGGCTTCGGCTCGGCTGTGGAAAAGCAAGCACACAAGGCAATGTGAACGAGTGAGCGATTCCAATCCCACGCGGTATAAAACCGATGAATTTAGTGTGATTGTGATTTAAGGATGTGGTATGAAAATGGAAATAGAAATTCCATCGCTCGTGTTTTTGCTGTAACCGAAAATTGCGAATAGATGCCGTGCCATGAGACAGAAGTAGGTTACATAATGCCGGATCATGAAAAACAAATGGCAAAATACCGAAATACGAAATGTAATCGGCCGGAAAATACAAACCGTCACAGAAACAAAAGGGATCGAGCGAGACCGTCAACGACAACGGCAGTATGATACGCTGTTGAACTGAAGTGAAGTCTGGAAGTGCAGTCTGGAAATCGCAAATTGCAAATGTCATGTCGCGTCACATTTCGAGTTTCCGCGTAAGGAAGAGGAAAATAGAAAACCGCACATGCGAATTGGGTCTCAAAAAGACTTCGAATATTGTCCCGGGTTTTTCTCGATGCGATTGAAGCTTCATTAATTGTTCACAGTAAAATCATGAATTTTCTTTCAAAATGTACTCGTGCAATAAAAATTCTTAGCATTGTAAAAATCTGAAAACATGATTCCATCTTTTCATTAAACGTGTACATGTTTTGAATGTACAATTTCTGGATCCGTGTATTTGCATCATAAACACAAATCACGAATGCACCGGCTCGTAATATTAATATTCAGAGCGAAAATTCATAAATAAAGGAGTCAGTCATTCAGTGCGAGTCGCGCCATATAATTATTTGAGCCGAGTCTTCAGTTCTCATTAACAAAAGCGTCTATCCAATTATAAATACTTTATTTATTTAAGAAAACAAGAGAAAGCCTCATAAATCTTGTATGCAGCAAAGCGCAGAGTCTACCTGCCTGCCTGCCTGCCATAAAGTAAACAGTTTAAGATTTCGTTTGAATAAATTTGAACACGAACACGACTGGGCAATAAATTCTAATCTGTACTCCACTCATCATAAAGCAAACACTCGCGTTGGCGCTACCTACAATTTAATTAAAAGAAACTTGTTCCAACCTTCCACTGCATTATTGCTTTGCTTGTGTAAACCACAAACTAATGAGTATTCGGCAGGGTAAATACAATTAAATGAAGAGGCTACACAATTAATTCAGCTGACGGCGGACTTCAAACACTTGACATATGACAATATGACAGATTGAATTGAATGCAATAAAATTCCGCATTCCTCCGTTTCACAATTAAGATTGACTAATTGCACGCGATTTTCTGGCAAAAGGATTTCTGCATTTAAATCGTCTTTTAACGAGAATTCTTTTCTTAATTCGATCATCACGCTGGGCTTCGATTGCCTAAGCTTTGCCCTTCTTTTCTACCTGATTGCCTGCCTTTTCCTTCCCAATTGAAAGAAGAGCTGAAATGAGATTATCCGTGAAACAATTAGAGCAATTTAATTTAATTGTGCTCTCTCACTGAAAAAGAATACAAAAGGCACCTTAAGAATGAATGAACTGCAGCCAGGAGAAAATAATGTATAAATTAAATTCTTACAACTCAGCGCATTCTCCCTACTTGGCCTTCATGCTCACTTTCCCCGACTCGCACAAACTCCAACTGAAGAAATCTGAAGAGTCAGCAGCAGATGAGCACCAACATTACAGTTGTTCTTGTGCGTCGAGTCTCTGCTGTAATGAATGAACAAAAGATCTCTGAGTCTAGTATTGCCTCGACGAGGTAGAAAAGAAGAAAACACGCTTTCTTTAATTAAATGAGAAAAGTTTCTGTTTCTCACTGCTGTGCCGTGCCGTCTGCTGCTTTTGCAATTTGCAACCTGCAACATTCGTTTTTAATGTTTCTAAATTCTCTGAGCATCAATTTGTTACGAATTTCAATGGCATCCTTCCTTGGCCCAACTTTGCCTATTGCGAGCATGATTCTGTTCCTTCCGACGACAGTGAGTGCAACTTTGTTTCTTGTTTGTTCTGTCGAAATGTAGGCTAATTTCGAGGCCGCGACTTTGAAATGAGGCTCAGACTCACTTGGAGTATCTGAAAAAGTAAAACTGATAGCCGAGCATGTGAACTAAACGCAAACGTTAAGAGGAGACCGGAGAGCTTTTGACAGGTCATTAATTTGGAGGCAGCGATTGTCAGGAAATAATACGCAAACGGTTTCATGGGCAATTAATTACTTTAAGACTTTATACGCTGTCATCGACTGAAGCACAGTGCCCGGTAGAGAAGCAGAGCAGTGCAGCAGTTCAAAGTGAGGATTAATCCGAATGGAATGCGACCGTTCATTCCTTCTCGTGTTGAGTAGTCGGGCTCCATTTATTAAGCCTTAGCCTGAAATGTGAGCCGCGGCATTGTTTATCACAGACGAATTAATCAGCAGCAGAGTAATCGAGACTGAAAAACATTCGAAATTTAATCTAAATACCTATCGAGGCGCACGAAATAACTTCCGGATCATCAGCGGCCTGTGTTTCGTATTTTGTTCAAGTTATTGACATTCGGGGTCCTGAAAAAGGAAGCGACCAAATAAATTAATTTTGTACAAATATTTAGACAGAACGCAATAAAACGAAACCTGATTCTAGGCAGGCTACTTTCGGGAAAATGCGGATTTCAGGAGCAAAACAAGAAATTGTTGCGGATTAAATGAAATGCGGATCTTCCTCCCTTGAGCAATCAGCGAAAGGAAAACATGGCAAAACTGGGCTGAAGTGTAATACACATTAAATTAGTTCATATCATATCTCTGTGCGTTGTACGTGCAACTGAACAAAAGTAAATAAAACGATCTTCAGTCAGCGCACACACAAACACAAGCGGACAAAACAGAAGCCTTATAAAAATTGAACGCTCTTTCTCAATTTCTCAGAGAGAAGCAGCAAATGAAAAGGAATTTATAAAAATAAAGGAATACTTTCAACTTCAAAAGAATGAGTTCAAAGCAAACATTCAGCAAGGCAGGCACTTGCATTTAAAAGGAAATGATACGAGACTCGAACCACAAAACAGAAAATGAGAAAATGAAAACGAGGAAAGTGTCTGGCTGGCGAAAAGAAAACATTACATTAGAAACCAATTCTCAATTTTCGTGTACAAGAACACATAGCTTAGTTGGTCCTTGTATCATGACGACTAATGTACACTTGCGAACGTAGACGCGGAATGGGAAATATTTTTGATAAACTGGAAACTGGTACTTGTTCTTGTACGGGAGAGGCTGCGTCGCACCAACATCAACACAAATTGCATTTTTGTCTGTGCCCGTACCAGTGCCTGTTTCGTTTTGTTCTGGCGGTCTGGCTGCGGATGTCATCATCATCACTAACTTGTGCTCGCCCGCCCGTCTTATCTCGGCGTGTCAAAACCATGAACACCCGCGTGTGCTCCATTTACTCTTTAAAATATGATAAATGGGGCTTACGCTCTCGCCTCGAGAGTTAACCGACCGGGAAGGGTGTAAAGAGCACTCGATGGGTTATCAAACGCGTGAGCATCTTCAAGGAGAGAAATTATTGCAGGGGAACGAGAAAAGAAACGAACGTGTGAAAATTCGTGTCGTTCGCGATGCCAGCCACGGCTGGAAATAATTTTGGTCTACTTGTGAAGGCGTGTTGCTTTGATCAGGAAAACAATCCAGGAAAAGTAAGTGCGACTAAAAATATGAGTGCGAGAAAAGAAATTGGAATTCCAAATCGGAACGCGCCATTGCAAATCTCATTCCGTTTTCCGTATCTCGCACGTAGGCGTAGTGAGTGTATTAGACTGGCGTGGAGCGTAAAACACAAGATGAGAAATCTTTTGGGGCTCCGTCTCGGTCGGTTCGGTTGTGGCTCGCAATCGTGAATCGTCATAAACTCGTGAGTGTGAAGAAGAGAAAGTTATCCAACCGAATCCGGGCGAACGGCGAAAGTAAGACGGCCATAAATAAAACATATCTTCATTATCTCCCACCAACTCACGCTTCATTCCTCATCTTCACTTTCACGTCCGCGTATTTTCTTTGTGTGTTTTTATTGCTTGACACACTGAAGAAACGAGGAAATATGAGAGAAAAGGAAATGAGGGAAAGACGCAGCAAAAACAAAAATAGAACGGTTGGCCAACTTATGGTCGTTTTCTTTGGGAAAGAGTTTATCCATAAATCCAATACGAAACCAATTTCTTATCATCATCTTCCTTGCGCTGCCAAATGTGTTTTCTTCGCAACTGCGAGTGTTATGATTTGGAATCCGAATCCTTGCCGGCAGAAAGAGTAGTAGAAGAGTGATCTAAACTTTCTACACAACTAAAGCCGAAAAACAGAGCTTTGGCGGAAAACGGCAGTGGCACGAGCACGTTAGAAATGTCACAGTCATCATCATCACCGTAATCATCGTCATTTCGGATTTGGTTTACGTCCACGTCTACGGAAAAGTTTACACTTGCAACTGGAACTGTACCGAAAGTGCAGCCCATCATTTCAATGGGCCAGGCCAGTTGAGGGGTTTCCGAGATGAATCGATCCGAGCATAAAGGAAAGTCATTGAAAAGAAGTTCGATGGAAGAAAAGCAATTCCGCTAAGCACCGGGAAAGGAAAACACTCTTACGGAAGCTGCAAAAGCATTGCCACATTGCTTGGAGAAGAGAAATTGGCCGTTTAGAAGAGTTGGGCCGCTTAATGCACTTGGAGCTCATATTTTCTGGTTCACCCACTTTACTTTATCAACTCTACGTGCAACTGAATAATCACCGGTAACATGAACTGATGAACTTTAATTGCCATTTTCATTGGCCTATCCGGACCTCAAGTGACAAGACGGGTACAAGCAAAGGTGCCCACGTAACTTTTTTGTGTCGAATTTCCATGAAGAATCGAAAACAGCAGAATTTCCGGAAAGTCGTAACAGAGTTGAAGTAGTTTTGAAGCCAGCACGATTGAAGAAATGCTGGGCGAATTCGAAGGCAATAACACGATTGCAGAAAATGAATCGAATTTTGGATCCTTGAATTAATTCTGTGATTGTCATGTTGCTTTTGTCCCTCCACAGCTCGCCATCATGATTCTGGCCACACTCGGCGCCACGATCCTTCTCTGCTGCTTCCGCCTCGGCCCGTAAACTTCTCTTCGAAGGCTGGCCAACACTCCTTTCCGCTCAAATTAAGCTTAGAACTTAGGATTGAGCTCCTTCTGGACACTTCTGAGCCTTTAGTTCCATCAATACATGATGGAGCTGAAGTCTAATTTATTATGACCTAAACTGCTATTGTAAACTCCATAAATTGTGAATTGCGATTGGAACTAAGTAGGACTTATGTCACGGCGCGTCGATTGGAAACATATTGATTATTACTTGAGATTTTCACAGTCTGCGTGTATAAATTGCACGTCCAAATTGTTTCGTACCGTGATTCTCATTGACAGTATTTTTATTGACTTTCCTTTTAATTCCATCAACGCCCAACATTTCGAATCGCATTCCTACTCGATTTTCCAAGGCAGTAGTCATTATTTTAGAATCAAAATGGTGGGTCCCGTGAAATGAGAGTACATTGAAAATGAAACCCTTCACGTGAGTCCCCAGCCCCGGTAATTCGTGAAGCGTGAGTCAGAAGGCAGAACAATCGGACTCGCCAACCCTCAGGATAATGACGTGCTACACCGGAAGTCAAAATATGGATGGATGAACGACTTCACAGGAATCGTAATGGAAGAATGCCGTGCCATGCCTCTTTTCTCATTGTTTTCCTGCCTAACTCTTTACGGTTTTAATACAACTCAACAATGGGAAAGCGACAGATGTTCGTTCGTTCATGTACATTAGGGACAATTACAATTCACTGCCTGCACTGATGCGGCGACGAGTGCCAACGCCAAGTCAGACAAAGGCAAATTCCCTGGATGCTCCACCTATCTGGGCCTGGCATCATCAACCCGGGCGCCGGGTACGGGCACTGCGCTCTGGTTTGGCTTCAGCCCGAGAAAGGAAAGGAAAGCGGAATTTCTCTTCAGCTTTTGTCTCGTCTCGCGATCGCACGGCAGATGTCTTCTTTGCCGGCTCGGCTCTACGCTTTACGGATGGGGAAGGCGGAATGCGAGAGACGCTTAAAACTTTGGCAATTTGGCGAATGTAAATTAACTCGTGCTCGTAAATGACGTGGAGCGGAAAGACAATAATTAAAAATGACAAATACCGCACTTGTACAAATTCTGATGGACTGACGATTCTTGACTTTTCGACAAATTGCACACGACGACGAGAAGGAATTCTTTAAACTTGATTTACAATTTATGTGAGACTTGAAACTTGGCATTGCCGCTGCCACTCACATATCATGGTAATCTTTATTATCATTACCATCATCTTTTGTTCAGTATTTTGCTTGAGAGGCTGACAGGACAGAAAACGGAACATCTGCTGCAAGTACTTTGCGCATTTTAAAGTGGCAGGAAATTGCATTTGCATTTCGCAATGGAATTTATTGTCTTCGCCTGTCTGCAATAAAATAAAATGCGTATCATTGCGTACGAATTTTTCGAATGATAAAAATCTAAATTGCTGTTTTTTCAGTTTTTGCAATTCTTCTCGATTGTGGCATTGTTCCTTGCTCTGCCGGACGGACGGAAACTCGGGAACTTGGTGGTTGATTTATACGATTCCGTCTCTCCACAACTTTTGCTGCAGGAGAGCGTAACATAATTAAACGAGTGCGAGCACAGTCGAGGTTGACAATTCAGCTTGGCATGCATCACGACACGGCTCCTGAACTCGGTTCATGCCCGTCAGCTTGAATGATAATTAAATTGGAAACGAAGCGACGCAGTGCGGCGGAGGCCGAGATAGATGTGAGATGTAATCTGAAATGACAGCAGACAAATGGAGGTCGAATATTTAATCGTAGTTGCAGTCGCAGCGGCTGAGAACGAAACTCATAGATGGCATCTTTCATCTTCCGCATCTTTCGCCTGACCTCCAGAAGATCTTCATAATTTATTGTTAACATCTTTCAATTTGCTGCGCTGCACTTCTCCACTGCCAACTTCAACAGGTTGAAGGCAAAGGCATGATCGAATCAATTGAAATTGAAGGTAGATTTCAGATTGCACTGGGCTCGAAAGAATCCTGGTTTAGTTTCTCCGCCGTACTTGCCGTCGTCTTATCGTAATTTGTCTCTGTAAGGACAAAAGGGCAGGCAGATGGGATGATGAGAATAAAAGAGGAAAATGACTTGTCAATTGTCAAGTTAAATGAAGTCAAGTTGAGTTCAATTGTCAACTTAACTTGTCAGAGAGATTAAGGTAATCTCCGCTCCAGCTCCTTCTCTTGTCTCGTCGTGCATTATTTGTTCTTCGTGGAGCAGCACAAGAGACTGATTATTATAATAAATACTGGGGCTGGTTCTCCTCAACCCTTTTCTTTCATTCTGACTCTGATTCCCATCTCATCCATTCTCTCATCTGTCAAAAGCCAAAAAGTAAATTAGTCGGTGAAGGTAAGAAGAAAGGAAAAACGAAAGGCCAGGCGGAGGTTGAAAATACGACTCGCCTGCTCTTCATCGCTCGAACCTGAAATATTACATGAGCATACAAAATTATACTCGGTCAGGTACTTTATTAAATGGCTGGCTGGGAAGCATCGAACTCGAAATCGTCCGAGTCATGAAAGAAATCTGTCTTTAAGAATAGAACTTCTTCAAGTAGACGGCCGGGACTTGGAAGTGAATCGACTGATGATACTCGTTGAGCCTTCAGATTACAAGTGCCCTTACAATAAATACTCTTCCATGCTGGTCGTGCAACAATGAAAATATTCTACTTGAATTTTAACAAGGGCGGCGGTGCTGGCGCTGGAGCCATAATGTCAGCGCACGAAAAAAAGAAAGAAAGAAGGTACAATGCACAAGACACTTGCTTAAACTCTGAACTCTGCATTTACTCTTTAACTCTTTTATCCCTCGGAATTCACAATGCATATTCATTTAAGGGATCATCCTTTTATTATTGCATTGTGCTTTAATTTCCGGAGACGGAGTCATCTGCAAAAGGTCCATTAATAGGGAGAAGCATGCATTTTGGCCGTTTTTAAGTTTGCGACTTTCACATTTACTGCCTTACGTCTTTCAAGCCGATGTAATGCTCCATTTTCAGGCCCAGCACATTGAATTTTTCATTTCTCGCATGATTGATACCTCAAGTCAACCCCGCTCTTGGATCGTACGATGATGAAACGATGATCAGTTTCTGGTATGAAGCCGAGGCAAAGAACCTACATGCAACGCATCAACGCGCGGAGGGAAGATAAATGAGTCGAGGAAAGGATCGCGTATTTAAAAAGAGTTAAGCAGACCACCGCCTGTGCAGTCGACCGAAGAAAAATTGATAGAGGCGCGAGCCGTTATAAATAGCCGAGACACAGGCAGGAAGAGCCCGAATTCAATTCAGAATCACATCAAGATTCAAAAGTACTCTCACACTGGTCTTAATAAGGAAATAAAAGCAATTGACAGCAAGAAAAAGCAGAGACGAAGGTGAAGGCACCCTGAGACGTAAACAACTTCAAACTGCGTTACTGCGCTCTTGATTCCGTGTTAAAACAACTAAAAATCTGTTCCCCGGCTTCCACAGCTTGAGACCCAATTTCGAATCGTGCTGGGTGCAGTGCAGATGGAAATGTCAGCTGAAATGATTGCTTTGATGAAATTTGGATTTCAGGCCGGAGAACTTCGGCTTAAATTAAAGGCCACGGACCCGAAAATGTTTACTTTCAATTTCAGATTTGTCAGTACCGATTAACAGTTAAAAGCTCCGACCTTTGTCAATGTACGTTCAATATTTACGACGTGTTGTTGAATCGGCGCGGCGGTGCAATAATTACAGGCACTGCAACGCCGACGACCGTCACCGCTATTTATTAACCAAGCCGATCACGGGCGAAAGAAGGGTTGAATATGTCATAATAAAAATTATGACAATGTTGATCGAGCAGAGACAAAAAACAAGATTTACATTTCAATGGGCTTGCCAATGCATTTACAATTTATTGTCTGGCCTTTCAGAACGGGACCGAGAACTCTGTATCAAGTTACACACTTTATAAAATATCCGACCATGGCATTGCATTGCTCTTGTTGCTCTTGCTAATCGACGAAGATCTTCAGATTCTTTCTGCTTCTTTCAAGTCCCGAGCGACCGACTCGTCATCGTCATCCGTAATTTTTTGTCAAATGAACATTGGCCGGCCCGACACCGATGACAATCCTGAATGCAAAAAACTCTTTCCCATTGTGCTGGTTCAATTGCGACAAGGGACAGGAAGCATACATTAATTCGTGGGAATAGCAAAATATTCATCCCATTTTCATTCATTATGCACGAGATTCGAACCTTGCCTCACCTTAAATCGAGCTGGCTGGTTCCGAAAATGGACAAAATTGCGTGTTGTACGCCGCAGACGGCGAACAATGTGTCGAATATCACACGATATAAATAATAATCAAGCACAATTCAAACGCAATGCAGATGCAAAATTGCAGATGCAGAGCCTTGATTTCTGATTAAATGGCTGGTGTAAATTTGAAGTGACACACAGACGATTAGGATTCGGCCCACTCGGTGCTTGCAGCTGTTCTCTAATTGGCACAGCGCAATGATATAATTTCGACGAAGACGAAGACAGTCACGGAGATCGTGTAGCCATAAATCAAGTTTCAACTCAACGAGCTTGCCGAAGCGATGCCAATCCACGACGCACCACGCACGATTCAAAACAAGACAAGTTTTTACGCGTATTGCGTAATCTCGGTAATCTCGAGTAAGAAATCACTCACTGGTCAACTGGTCAACTAAACATGGGCATTGAAATGTAACGAGCGAAATGTTATGCAACAACGTGCTGAATTATTGAGATTATTGACACCCAATTAGGAAAAGCAAGAAAGTGCGTTCGTGATCACGTTTAGGCTTTGTGTGAACTTTCACATGTTTTCTAAATGGGCCCATCGATTGAGTTTTGTCAACCAAGCAGCGGTTCGAGTATCAAAGCCAATTGAAATCTCAAAATTTTGGCCTGAATTCCTCGGTTGCATTTCCAAAACCGTGGGACCTGCGACTTGATAGCTTTGATACGATAAACGGCTAACAATAAATTCACAATAATTACGAAATTCCAAACTCAAAACCAGTGATTTTAGATCCGGCCTTAGAATTTCGAGATAAGAGTGGCAGCCAGTCAAGTATTGCATTTTTTGTGTAGCTGCGGCCTGCAGGGACCTGACATCCGATCATAACAACTGAAAAATGGCTGTATTGGGTTTCAAGCGGATCCAGTGTTCATTGTGCAGCGACAGCGGTTGCATGTCTCCGGGAGTCCTGGACCGAACGTCGCGTCGCATCGCGTCCTGGTGATTCAATCTCCGATTAAACTACTGATTAAGGTAAGGGTTAGTCGGTCAACTGAATTTGTGAGCCTGCGACCTGCGAGCCGAGCATGTTAATTGAGATTTATGCCTGTCCTACTCTTGCAGCAATCGATTTTCCAGCCAATCATTTCGGAATTCGGAAGTGTCACCATTTCCTTGTTCGTTCCACGGCTCCAAATAACTTCTCATCAAAATTCAATTTTGCCCGAGCCGGAGGCAGGAAGAAATTGCGCAATAATGATGCAGATGCAATGATCTTTCATCACCGCCGTCGTGCCGTGCAGCAGCAGCAGTTCATTATCAGCATTATTATGATTGTCAAATTCAGTGCAGGTCTGGATAAAAGAGACAAACTACTCGCATTGTTCGGAAAATAGGAAATCAATACACTGCACTGCCAGCTTGTACGACTCGCATGTGATGTGACAGACAGAACAATGATACAGCACAATCACAATGCACAAAAGGACGACGAAGAAAAGATCGGGCCCATAATGGTTAATAATGACTGGGGACAGGAAGGAGGACAAATGTCACTTAAACCCAACGACGACGAAAGAATCGGAATAAAGCCCAAAAGCAAATATTCTACACGCTGCTGTGAGCTTTAAGTGCAGCTCAACAATCGACATGAACATGAACATATTAGCCCAGGAGAAGAATCTCCGCTTTTCCACGAATCGAACTACGAATAAGATTGAAATCTGCCCCATTCAACATTCATCCGGCGGAGCAGCAGTAGTAAAAAAAAAAACATTGACAATTGACAGGCGGTTGAATTCAGCGTTCTCTGAGGGCCGACCGGCACCGACACGACACTCGATGATGCTGCTTCTTTTTATGACGGCTGATTTGATTTTGATCGAGACTCGAGTGCGAGTCACAGTCGCATTGACCCGGGGCAATCTTTCTTAATACTCAATTTCTGCCTTGTGCCTTCTGCTTTTGCCAGCTTGAGTCCACTTAATTTAGTAAATTGAATAATAACTCGTAACGCTTCTTCTCTCGTGACAGTCGTCAACTCCGTTAAATGTCCCACCGTTTGAGTCAGTAATTACGATGCCAATTAAAATTACACGCATTTTTAACAATGACGGGCAGACGAGAGATGGAAATGCTTTAGGGCAATTTGTTCCAGTTTTACGCTAACGCTAATACTAACGCATATTTTACGGGAAAATAAAAAAAACTCGATACCCGTCGTTGTCGTGTCGTTTCTACCAACAGACTCCTTGCCATAATAAGCCAGACGAAGTTTATTTAGTTGACACACGACAATGCAACAAAACTGAGACCCGAAACCTTTATTTATTTGTTACAATTCGTAACAGCAGCGAGTGCGACTGTCAAAGTTTCTCTTTCATTGTACGCGTACAAAGTACTAATGATGTGCTAATAAGGCCCCACGTCCCACGATCATTCAATGCAATGGACGAATTTTATGAACTCAATCCTGGAAAGCGTATGCACGTAAAAATCAGAGGGCTCATTGTCCCACGTCGTCGTCGTCGTCAGCGAGTCAAATTTCCGGTTCGGCTCAGCTCTAAACTGAACCGAATCTTGTCGTCGTCGCCGTGTGTGAGCCATGCGTTTATTTATTCCCAAACGTATTTTCATACAGGCGAAATTGGATTATTGCCTCTCTCGTACGCACTCGCATTGTCCTCGTGTCCCCAGCCGCCCGGCGATCTTCTGCACTCTTCGAAGTAACATAGCATTGACACTGTAACAGCTTATTTTCTAGTTGAAGTGAGCTAATTTCCATTACAAAAATAAAATTGGCCCGAAGCAGGGCGGAAAATTCATGTCGCGTCTCTCCCAGCATATTTCAATCTCCATATTCTTGATTAAAAGACGAAATCGAGTTAGGCCGGGCTAAATTCCTACTTCGTTTGGAATTCCTTGCTCGAATTGGTTTGGTGCCCTTGTAAATTCAATAAACACTAGCAGGATTCTCCTTTCCTAAGTAAGTTCAATGTCAGCACTTACAATTTGAAAGGACCAACGACTTTGTCAACCAAACCAAGTCACTGAACCAAATATTCTGATCCTTTGAGCCACTGCATGGATTTGTCTGATCTTCCCTGCTGGACTCCATTCAGAGCTGAAAGGCTGAAAGAGTAGGAAGATCACTTCAATTAAATGTCGCCTCTTGAGTTTTGAAAGAGCTCTCTCATTTGGCCTTCCCCTTTTAAGCCAGTGCAAATTTTTTCGCTTCATTGAAACCTGAAGGAGAGGGTTGACAAATTTTAATCCACTGCAATGAAATGCAAAGCGACGAAAGCATCTTTTCCGTTTTCAGAACCCTTTTCGGATTCCGACTGTGTTTGTGTACCTTACATTAACAAATTCTATTCATCCTCGCCTTGCATCCCAAATCAGTTCATCATTTGTCCTCATTGTCGGTGTCTGCTCAGACGAATATTTGATCCACTTTTGATATTCTCCGTCGAGTCGACCAGAGTTAAGGGACGCATTTAAGCCGTTTGCATTTCAGGGCTTCTTTCTTTGCATGAAAATTTCGTCATTTCTTAAGAAACTCTGCCACGCATCTGGACAAACAACAACCCAGTGTGCCTGCCCATTACATAATTGCAATCTTTGAGTCTCCGTCCGTCCGGCCGGCTTTCTTATTCTCATGACCGCAAATTATGTAATCCATCATCATCAAGATCAACATTACATGGAAATGCGTACGCAGTCCTGCCCTTGCCTGATATTTAGCTGAGTTGCTTTGGTTCGTCGTGCGTGTGTGCGTTTTGGTCGAGTTCGAATGAAATGAAATGTTTCGTTTTCGAAATTCTCAAATAGCTCGATTACACGCATACGCATGGAGCAAGGCTGGGAATTAGGAAATCGAAATCTCACATGCAAAGCATGTTTAACTCGGGAAAATAATTACCAAATATGAAAACTTTTCATCATGTATCGACATTGCGAGTAAAAATGTAAATTCAGAAATAGACTGACTCCTTTCTCAGACCTTTCGTGCGTATTTGCTTAGACTGCGACTGTGGCTGGACGTGGATTTTTGTGGGCTGCTCGACGAAAGGAAAATTATTACCTAATCCATTATCTCTATAATTAACTCCACGCAACCGTGGCGAGTTTACCTACAAAAGTAAACACAGACGCAATTAAAAGTGAGTACGGGTAAAAAGTGCTCGTTCGGAGGTGGATAAATTATTGAATGAATCGACAAGCATCATGAATAACTCGGATGCGGTAATTATTTATTGACTACACGCAGTACAAAATTAACAAGCCCACAGTCGATTGTTGGTTTTCAGTTTTCTCTTCGTTGATGCAGTCGAATCCGTCAACCTTCTGCCGCTGCCGTGGCTTGGCTCGGCTCCTTGAGGCGTTCGTGGTCACAGAATTTACATTCCTCCACTGTTAACTTGGCCCGAACCTGTTTTTTGCCTTGCGAGCCGTGTTTTTCTCCAGATGTAAATTATTCACATAATTATGGACATGTGGTTCGAGATATCGAAATCAACACCAACCAGCCGCGTCGGATTTAATGAATTGACCCAAAATACCTTGACTGGAGTTAAATTCACTGCCCTGCATAGAGTTAATCAGATCCCGAGATCGTACACATAATTTCCTGTTGCAATTGTAGGCAGGGAAAGGAAAGAATCCAACTCTAATGAGCTTAACTCCATTCCTTTATTGTACGTGTACGCGTACGCGAGCCCCGACGACCCAGTTCAGATTTATAGACGAGATTGCCAACGCTTGCCGTAAATAAAATTATACGACTTCCTAAAATGAAATTATAAAACACCTCCCAACTGAGCTCCTTTCCATGCGTGGCCATGGTTGGACCTGGCCGGCCATAATAAAATCATTTTGTTTTTACTGCGACTGCGCTGATAAAATCTTCAAAACTTTCAATTCTTCGTGGCATTCGCGTTCGTGTCTTGGTTGCCTTCATTTTATTAACCGACTGGTGAGTTGATGTGTTGTTCATGCTTAATTAAATTAACCACACCGTCGCGTCGCGTCATTTCACTTTGCACGGAATCCTCAAACCAATTGTCAATTATCAGTTATCAGTGTCATTCATTCGAGCAAGTGACGATGGCAAAATTGATAGCGGATCAGCTCAGGTAAGATAATTGCGTGCTAAATTCGCCTGTTACGTTGCAATTTGACTGATTTCCGACTTGAAAATTGTTCGTCAAACCCCATATGAAATCCTCAGAAGAATTTCTTAAGTTTCCTCGATTGAAGACAACCGCAACTAAATCGCAAGCTCTTTGCCTTTTATCCTTGCAGGCGTTGGAAACCGGAACTAATTTTATGGCGAGTGCATAATTTACGATTGACAATTTGTACAAAGGAAATGAAAGCGTTGAAAACATCAATCACCGGCCATCCTGGCTATGGTGGCGGTGGTGGAGGAGCGAGGCTGCAGCCGCAGCCTGAAATGGACGCTGACGAAAGGCGTACGAGTGTTAACGACAACTGAAGGCAACTTGTGGGCTGTGGTGATTGATGTAAACGCTATTGATCGCCTAAGTCTTGATTGCGATGATATCTCGCACGTTATGAAATTAATAATTCATGCGTAATAATCCATCATAAATCCTAAAATGGAAATCGCAGTGCTGCGCGGGTGAGAAAGCCCATCGAAGGCTCGAAGTATCGAAGTCAACTCAATTATTTATTGCACAACCTCCGGCGCAGGCCGGCCTGATTTAGTACCAACTTGCTGACTTGCTAATTGCATTGCGGATTTACAGATAAACGGACAATCCGTGGTTTTCCCATACCTGTCTGCTGTGTCTCTTCATCATTTTGAGATCTTTCGATTCGAATCTGCCAAGCAGAATTCAATTCAATGCTTATCATTTTACATTTTACCAAGAAACCGAGCCGCAGCCGAGAGCCGAGATTTGGCGTTATTCTGGCCGTAAAGAGACCACCTGTGTGAACCGTTTGAATAAGCAAAGGAAATTGCGTCCTCATCCTCATCACGTCATTATATCATCGTTTATATTAATTCTCTTCCTGTATCGTTTAAGACTCAGTTTTCTTTTCTAAATGTTGTCAAATCAAATCGCAATCGCGCAGCGTTTTCTTGTATGCATTCTTTCTCTTGACAGAATTCAGACTCGGCTCGAGATTCACAAACAACGGAAGATTTGACGCAGCGCTCCATTCATTTCCCTTTCTTCGACGTGAAGTGAATGACGGCCACGGACGGAGTCGAAGGAGAAGAGAAAGATGAGAATAAGAATCTCTTTATGCCTACATTACAGCATGAAGAAGTCACAACAATATTAATGTACACAGATTTTGATAATGGAACTAAAACCCTTTTCATTTATTATTCATATTCACATTCTGCCTCACACTTCGCTTTGCTGTGCTGTGCCTTTTCTCAATTGAAGTGGAGAATAATAGATTTATACGAAAATGTAAATAATATTTCTTATTACTGACTTAACATGTGGTCCACTGACTGCCATTGTATTCTGTGCGTCTGCAAAAGTCATGCTGCTGCCACCCAATCGCAGTTCCCAAGCTGGCCAAGCCAGGAATTCGTCTTCGTCTGGTATCTTCCGTCTAAGAATTCTCTCATTCTTAAGAATGAACATAACTTAGAAAAATGAATATGCCATGGATTCTTTTGTTTGTGCGCTGAAAATCAAGATTCAAGTATTCAGATTCTGAGTAGCTTCATTTGAGGATTTTACAAAATTCTTGTCTGGCTACTGGTTTTGGTTTCCATTTACGAATGCCAAATAATGCGTTTTTCCAAAATCTCTGCCCAGAAAGCCAAAGCCCTTAACAGGATTACGCCTGCGTGCGTCCGTCCTTGGAGTTGCATCCTGGATGAAGTAAAGCACGTCTGATTCGAGATACATCTGAAACAATTAAATTACGCATTGCACAGCATTTTCTGTCCCATTTAGTCTAATCCTTGTTGACAAAACCTCTCGTACGCGTACGCGTAATAAGGAAGCAGTCGAGTCGCTAAGCTCCAGCAACCAGCAGGAGAAATATGAACTCACTCGGAAACAAAAGCCAGCCGTACTTTTTTATTATGTGGAAAATTATAATCCGCAAAATGAATGTACGCTGCAGTCCATTTTCCCATCATTCCCCAAATATTTTGTATAAACTTGACAATAAAGGACAAATTCGAACGATGTAATTTCATTCCCTTTCAGGCCGAGCAAAGTATTTGGGCTGAGGCTTAATTTTTTGTACCAAATCTACTTATTATGTAACCCAGCATCAGCGGGCAACGAGCAACGAGCAGCAGGGCATTGCCTGTGACATATTTGTTGGCAAGATTATTTATTTGTTGTTTTTGTTCACTGCCCGAACTCAAATCTCAGACGCGCACTGCATTTCCTTATTCTACGAATACGGACACGAATAAAAGGTGTGCGCATAATCAGGCAGGCATGATCTTTAGAAATATTTAATAAAATACGCTCTCCGTAAGAGTCCGCGCAGCCCTCGATTGAATTGAATTGCCCACACCTCATGTGGCAAAACGCCACAGATTAATTTAATGATTAGCCAAGGCCCGACGGGAAGGCTGCATACTTTGTATCATTCGAAAAAGATTTACTCGCTCTTAAAATATATACTACACTCGTGTTTCTAAAGCGATGCTCGTACTCGTACGGGCATGCAGGAGAAAATACCTTTATGAAGGATGGATCAAAGAGCATCCATAAATTCCATCATTCATAGTGCGAGCGAGTCTGCCGGAGTCTCAGGCAAGAATTTGAGGTCCGTACTCGCAAGGGAGTGCCCACAGCCTGCACGGCACGGCACAGCACAGCACAAGCCAAGAATTTTAAATTTAAATTTTTGTTGAGGTGTCAAATTGATGAGCAGATGAATCGAGAGAGAACAATCTCCGTCGTCGACCGAGGAATTCATCACGACGCTGCTGCGCTGCAGATGTGTAACCAAACACAATGATACTACAAATTATGATCTCGTATGCTACAAGCCGAGCGCTGCAAGGCGGCACGAGTTTAATTCGTTGTGGAGCGGAGCAACGCAGGCAACGCCACAACGCCAGAATGAATTTTGGTTAGACTTTGACTTGGAATCTGTCTCTAATCGATAACAGGATCAAGAACGAGATTTGAGATTCCAGGCTCGTCATCACAGCCGCACAGCGGCTTACAATAAAAGAAATCAGTCAAGCAATGCGGTAAGCAACTCATCTTTCACTTTGAATTAATCTGGAGTCTGGACATGTGTCTTGTGTCTGTGTCTTTTGTTCACTCAAACTATGTAATTGTGGTTGTAATGATGATTAGCTGGTTATTTATGCCACGCCGAGCAACAATAGTGCACATTGGACGCATTGCGTTGGCGTAAAGATCAACTGAATTCCTGGCTTGACTTGGTCTCATGAAGGCGCGAAACTGTTGGTATTCAAATTAGAATAGCAATCACGAATTACGATTACCTGAAACAATACACATCTTATCAGTTCACTTGTGCCCGCTGCACACATTCTGCATCCGCACGCTGTCCATCCAGGTCCAATAATTCATTTTCTTGCCTGTCTGCCGCTTGAGGATGATGTTGAAGATTACGGTGATGAAGGATTCAGTTTAAATTTCGTAACAGCATGATTACCTCACAAACAATGGTCCCTGTTAACAATAATAATTAAAATTTTGATGGTGGTGGTGTTGAGTGCTTGACGGACTTCTTTCGCCTCACAACAACACACAATGCAAGGCGGATGCGGATCTCCATCTCCAAAATCCACAGAGTGCACAGAAACATTTCTTCGTAGTGTACGATTTAAATTTAAATTAATGAGATGAGGAGGAAGGAGAAGAAAGAAGACTCATTGAAAGAAGAGAGAAAAGGAGTCCAGCAAAAAGCCAAAGGGTTATTAAAGGCAAAGGTGGCATTGCTCAGTCAGCAGCCAGCATCTGCCTGCCTGAAATATTATAATTTGATTTTTCTCGAGGAGAGGTTACACCTGTGTCACGACAAGACGCAGTTTGATTTCATCAGGCAGATTAAATGGAGAGAAAAATTGAAACAGCACGCAAACCGAATAATAATACAAATACGAATACGAATACTCCGAGGCCAAGTGCAAGAAATGAGCTCGCAGTCAAAGTCAAATTGAGTGACTGACATGCGGAGATGCGGAAAGAGACTTGCCTATTAATCTGCCCTGTTTTATTAACCGTACTTCGATTAACTTGGACTTATTCAATTACAGAGAACGAACACAGAAAATTTGTCTCACGAAACCCAACACTTTGAAGGCAAAAAGTTCGGGTCAGAGTTTCAGTTTTGGGTGCGGCCGTCTTTCTTCACCTTCTGAGGAACAGGTATTTTTAGCCGTGACTCGATTATGATGAATCAGTGACCGTAGCTGACAATTCACCGTGACCATCAAATTTCTCTTCTTTATTGCAGCATTGTCTGCGACCTGCACCGCCCGCGCCCAAAACCATTAGGCTCTATCCTGAACCGTTTTAGGAACAAATGGAATGACAATTCAAAATGAAAGCGAAAAGACGCGTAATCGCTGTCGCAGATCGCAGTCGCTTCGATGAAGAAAGAAGATGAAGACGATTTGACAATTTCAGGAAAATTACAGGTCAAATTCTGAGCAGCCACGCCACAGCCACAGCCTTTTGCATTGTTGGCGCTGGTGTTAATAAAGGTTTCCGAGTCAGTTTTCTCATGCAATAAAATAAAAAAGATGGTTCTCATCTCATTTATCATTGTTATTTTTATTGTTGTGTTCCCCTTCGACTGACTCGACTCGTCTTATTTCCCAAAGTGACAATACGCACACACAAAAGAATTGTGGCCTGGCTTGGCCGTGCAGTGCCATAGCAGAGCAGAACGGTGCGGGTGTCGGTCGGTCGGTTACTTCACATTCACACTTTAACCATGTTTTGTCAGCAGGGTGGAATAGTGGCTGACTGTGGCTTGGCTTGTAATGGATACATTCCAACTTTATGCATGCCCGTCGTTATCATAACTTACTTCCTAACAAGCAGCTCGATATGTGGTACGATATAGCCTGGACCGACAAGGGCATGGGAAAATTGAAGAATATCCAGCGTGCTTAGAAAAATTTGGGGCTCAGCATCAGCAGAAATGCTCATGCATTCTGCCCGTGCCGAGTCATCATAGAAAAGGTATTTTATCTCCAAATGATCGTGGCAAGCCAATTTGGCACGTTGACGCTTTCTTCCTTGTGAGGAAGGATTAAAATTTGCTGATGGAGCCGGAACCTGAGCGAAATTCTTCTTCGTTAGGCTACCATTAGTCGCAGCCACAAATCGTGCGAGTGTGAATTTGATACGATACGAGCGAGTAATTTAGCCCACCACCCAGCAGCCAGCAGAATCTGGCACATAATTCATAAGCAGCCGGAGACTGCACTGGTGAATGGATGCAATCACAGCGGGCAGCCTTTTAAGAATCGTAATTCGTACGCGATGCAATGGGGAGCCATGGCCGTACTTGGAAATGCAGAGATCATAACTTATTCTAATTGCTCACCGGCATAAAAATGCTCGTAAGTCATGACATTAATTTCCCTCGTAATTATGCGACCATTATGTGCTTGAGGTTTATTTAAACAATCGAGTGGCTAAAAGAAACCAGCCAGATGCGATGCGAAAATGCTGCCGCAAAGAGCAAAAGCAATTGACAATCGTCATCGTCGATTAACCGTCGACTGTTGACCGACCGACGCGTTCGAGTTCGAGAGGAGGACAAAGCTGCGCAAAGAGTGGTTGAGAACATAATTGCAGCTATAAATATTAAAATAATCTTTCATGATGCAGCAAAAAATCAGCTTGGAACTTTCATGGAGTTCATTTATATTTATTATGTAAGCCAGGCCACAATGGCCATAATTTAAAAGCGTGTAATGTACCTGCGCCTCCAGCGAGCAGGGAAGCGATGAGCCGACTTGACGTGCAATCGGAGTCATTCGTTTCTGAATAAATCAGACAGACGAGTTACGGATTACGGACTACGATACGAATTTGTAATTCCAAATGTGCCCTACACAGAATAAAAGAAGAAGAAAGAGAAACATTGACAGAGCATTGAGCTTGGCAATGACTCGGCAATCGAAAAGAATTTGTTGGCTGTCTCGTCGTTCTCACCGATTGCAATATTGTAAAAGAGATTAAGGGCTTTCTGGCTAAGCACTGCAAATAAATGACTGCCACTGCGACGTTGTTTTTCTCCAATAAAACGAGCTAGCGACTCGCGACTTAGCGCAATCAAGAAATGAAACCAAATCAAATTAAATTCAGCTCCAGTTTTAGCTTGGAGGAATTGGCAATAAAAGTGCGTGAGTTTCAGTATTTGGCAGCGTAGACCGTGAACGACTGCAAAAACACGGCCAGCAGCATAAAAGTTAATCGCCTCACTATAAAGCACTCAAAAGGTATTCAGACTTGACATGGCGAGATTAGAAACCCGACTTGACTCGAGTTCTACTTTCCAGCTTCTTCCATTCTCGCGCGGGATTAATTTTAATGTAGAGATTTTACTCTAAAAAAGCCACGAGCCACGAAGTCGTTTTCTGTCACAAAAAAGAATTCGAATTAAATCCCAATTCGAAAGAATTGCACAAAGCGTAAAGAACGCGAAATGGCGGAGAAAGAATTTTATTATGTCGTGCGTGCTTCGTGCGTATTTCAGAAATATTTTCACCCAGTCGCGTCCCACAAAGATTCATATTCGTTTTCGTTTTAAATATTCATAACTTGAGGTTATGAATTTGTTTCCTTTATTCTGCCTTTGCCTTTGTAGAATGATGAAAGCCAAATCCGAAGCCAAGCTAGCGAAGAAAGAATTCAATGAACAATTCCAGGCGTCGTGCTATGGATCCACATGAGGCAATGGCAGGCAAACAATGCACACTAAAAGATAAATACCGGAGATAAGAGCCGGCCGAGGAAATTAGCTTCGGTTTCTTCTTTCTTCGCGTGTGCTTGTGCCTTGTCTCTTGTGCCCTGAAACTACACGAATTCTTCTGGCCTGGTCATCGAATGAATGGGCAGGCGGGCAGAGCAAATGAGGAAAGTGCGCGTTCGCATTCCAATTTCGAATTTAAATTACTTTGTGGTCGCAGGTCTTGGCTCGTTAATTAATTACTTATGACTTCGCTGCGGCAAGGGCGTCAACGCAAAAGGCGAAACTTTATTGGCATGTAAGAGCAAACCGGACTCATAATCATAAAAAGTTAGTGTTACGACTTACATTATCATTTATGCTTCATGGGAAGTGAATGCCATAGCGTAATGCGTAAGAAGGAAGCTCTCACAAAAGATTATGACTTCTCATTGTGAATAATTAATTCGGAAAGAAAACTTCGACGCTTCTGACGTGAATTCTAAAGAATTAAAACAAATCTTGGCCGATAAGGCCTTTTTCCTAACTACTCTTTGAATTTAGACAACAGACAAGGAATCGACGTCAAAATCCGGGATTCATTCATTACGCATGCATGCCCGCATGCATCGACGGTGATGAGATTATGATTCGGGCCCCGCACTGCAAACTGCAAATATTGAATGTCATGTCTGCTGCGACTGCGACTTCGACTGTGTAAACAAGCACAAGGCGCGTTGTAAAAGATGTGGATGTAATTTTAGCCTTACAATTTGTGTTCTTGGACTTGTACCTCATTTTTATTAATATTGATAAAGAATGTGATGACTAATTATATGGTTATGGTCCATGCAGACCGATGGGAGAAAGAAAGAAAAATGATGACTCTGCTTTTATTCCCTGCATATCGCATCGCATCGCAATCGCACATGTGATTTGTGATTGCATCATCGTCATAACTGGCAGTATCGAGAAAAGGCAATAATTAAATTCTACACAGAAAAGGCTGGATTCTATTTATACGATCTGCGTCTAGACTTCGGCATTCGGTGGCATTGGCTTTGGTATTGGCGAAATGACAGTAGCAAATATACAAAATACACTTTGAATTGTCAGAATGAAGTTTGTATTCATATTCATGCAGGATTGTTTAACAAGAAATCACACCACGTCGCTTCTGTAATCTGTCTATAATGAAATCTTGGACCTGAGAACTGAGAAAAGAAGATGAAGAACAACGAACAATAAAAACAAATAATGGGACTCAACATGGAAAGGGTTCAATGACAATAATGACAAATGCGCTACACATATGTGTAGCGTATTTGTAGAAAGATGACAAAGGCAGGGAAGTTGAGAAGTCGACTCATCTCGAGCTGGAGATGAGGTGAAGGTAAGCACGGAGAAGACGAAGATGACTATCCCATCGTAATGATAAGTTTATAATCGACTCGACTGGTATAAAGCAAAAGACTCGTACGTATGTACGTCATGAATGAAAGTAAACAATCGACTCGACTCGTCTCATGGCTTAGCCCATTACAAAGTTTTTGCGTTTCGCGTCGTGCGTAATGATAGCAATTGGTCTAATAATAGATTGAGAAGTCTCATCCTTTCGCCTTTTGCTGTTCTTGTTCCATTTGAGAAAATTACACAATACAAAACACTTGTACGAGATTACATGCTATTTGTCCGTCCGAGCCCGGCCCGTCTCGTTGGGGCCACTGTAATTTAACTCCTCCAACCACCACTTCGACATGGCTTTATTAAATGGAGTCATTCGCTCTCGCCTTAAATCACTACAAATTTTCAATTCTCAGGCGAAATATTTCCGTTTTATTTCGCGAGCTGCCATTTTAATTTTCTCTGATCGCGACGGTGGCCTTCCTCCCGGCGTTTAATGAACTCGAAATGCGATTGCGATTGCAATCGAGTAATTAAAAATCCTGAATTTTTTGCTGCAGGACTACAGGAATGCAAGCAAATGCTGTAAATTCAATTAATTACGCTGTGAGTACGAGAGTACAATTTAAAACCGTTTATTACTGCAATCGCAATCCTGCCTGTTTTTCATTTCAGGTAAATTCTGGCCTCCTCCACTTGCAACTTACAAGTCGGTTAAGCAAATACCATAAAAAAAAAGCTGCCAACTGCCACGACGGAGACGGAAAACAAGTTGCCATCGAGGGAGTTTTTGTGTTTTGTGTTTTAATGTGAAAACCAACAGGAGTAGTCATCAACTGGCAAATAACTGGCTGAGAGCGAGCAAGACAAAAGGACCTCCTTCTTTCGCGATTGCGTTGGTCGGTAGGATTTACTTTTTCGTGAGTAAACCAGCCGAGCCAGTTAGCCAGCCTACAAACACACACTCACACGGCTCAGTTAGTCAACTTTTACATAATTGCAGGAAATACAGCAACGAGACCGTTTCTTGATGGATCGCAGTCAGTCAGTCGTATTACACAATTATTACATATTGCATGGCACCACGAAACCGAAACGAAAACGAAACAGCCGCCGCAGTCGGCCGGCCATGGCATAGCGTGTACGAATAAATATGCAGGCACGCTGGGCAATTTGGCTCTTGTACTTAGGATTTCGAATGTGTGTTGCACGCTGTTATTAAGCTGGTCCAACTTGGCCAGGTATTTGTATTAATCACACACTCCATTTTATTTGACTTGATTATTCCGTGCACCAAATTTACTTACAGCCTGAGCTGTGTTGTATGTTCTCATCAATCAGCAGCAGCAGCGAACAAGAACAACGAGAACAACGAGAAAGGAAGGAACTGGTAATTGAAACAAGTGGCAGTGGCCTGGACTTTCAAAAAGACTCGCTCGTTGCTCGGCTTTCATAAAAAGTTTCGAAGCACGATTCACCGATTCACGATTCTCTTTTGTTTTCTTATTTACTCGTTCTCGTACGTGTTACGAAATTGACTCCAATTACCTTCGGCTTGTTTAGAAATCGGTTACTGACTGGCTGACTACCAACTTGACATTCTTCTGAATTCTGATGCTGGATTTGGACATGTACCCTTTTAAAATTCTAGGACAACACACGCTCGGGCATACATTCGAGTCAAAGTCAAGGCAAGGCACAGATCAAGTGGCTGATTACACTGGAGAAGCTTCCAGTTTGAAAGTCGCATCTTCGCTTCGTCGTCGTGAACTTGAAACATTTTTAATAAGGACGAGGAATCTGAGACGGTGTGGCTTTCGGTGGAAGAAGTTCCCGTGGCCTGCCTGGCTTGAAAGAATTTACAAGTCGTGTGCGTGTAAAAGTGGCCACGATAGACGTACAAAATGCCAACGTCTCGAGAAACTTGTCTGAACATTCATCATCTGAATTATGGTCTCAATGAAAAGTCGTTCTGGGATTTGTCACTTCCTCTTTTTTCTCGACTCTGGAATTGCCTTGGAATTCTGCCTCCTGCCTGCTCAGCTCAGTCTCAACAGCTTTTTTCCTGCTGATTATTATTCCGAGCTCCTATTCTTGAAAAATCATCATCCTGCTCGTCCGCCCGTCATTTGTTCTATAAAAATATGTTTCAGCTAGCGAGAAGGCACGAGCATTATTCAAATTTCAAGAAATGACAACTCCTCTCTTCAAAGTGCATGCATGGCATGGCGCATTTTGTCATGTCAGCTCCCACCCAAAAACAAAAATGAGCACCTTGACATATCAAACCAAGAATCAGGGTATAAGAAGTACAGGTAAATGTGCATCTCGCGTCTTGCATTTTTCACCGGCAGGCGCTCCTGCCTTTTTGCATCGTACTGACTTTGACTTTGAGTGAGTAATTACATGAAGTACGAGCTAGCTCACAAGCATTAATTCTTGAGCCAAAGAGCTCTTGTGAGGTCTGAAATACCTTCACGTGTTCGATTTCCAAAAATAAGCAATTAAATCGTCAATTATTGCCTCAAAATTCAATAAATCGTCGACAAGAAGAAGCCAGTTTTAGCGGGCCGTGCAGCTTGACTGCTTGATCTTTGTTTATTTTGGACCGGACAACGCAACTCAAGTACGGCAATATGATATTTATGGCGCAGGTTCTGTGGCCGAACCCATTTGTATTCCGCTCCCATCAGACATCGGACAGGACAGAGTATTTGTACAAACGAGGTCGAGGAGCGATGGGTGGAAACTAATTTTCCAATTAGGATTCTTAATAGATATTTTGTAGCTTGTTATGTACACGATACGTGCTGTTAATCATCCGCCGTCTTGTTTTCTCTTCTTCCCGACGAGCCTGGCTGGCTGCATTGTTTCGAACCCTTTCGGTGCTGGGTGCTGTGCTGAGGACTGGAGCCCTTGCCTTATTAAACCAGTAAAAAGCAGCTGCATGAGAGTCCAAAGGTAGAAGAAATACGGTAAACAAGACCGCAGACGCTACGCACACCGGCGTAAATCATTTTTAGAGCAAATTCGTCCAGTCGAGTAGACCATCGGTTCGGATTTGAAGAAAACCAACCCCACCAAATCTTCCGTTCTTTGATCTCGCTTGTTTAATTTAAAAATCGTCGAACATCGAAAAGTGCGAGCGATTGACCGAATTCCAAATTTTGTGAGCGCAGACGTGGATACTCAGCTAAGCCAAGTCAGCAGCCGACCCGTTGACAGAATACTTTTAGAATCCTGCTCGGAGAAGAAGTTAACAACTCATCACATTCCATTTTAAAACGAATGGGCGCAGAGCACGCGATTCCGTTGTATTCTTCCAGTCAGCCCGGACAAGCAGAGCCCGGAAGAAAAGATCAATTGGTCAACAGTAACAGACTTTCGACTGCTTCGTCTTTGCTGCTGCTGGCCCAACTGTTGCGGAAACTTCTCAAATCCCTGCACGGCTGTTTAACATTTTTCAACCTCTACCCTCAAGTGCAAGTGCAAGTGCAAGCGATTGCAATTAAAGGAACTGACGAGCCGAGCCGACATTTGATCCCTTTGCAGTTGCAGTCTTGCAGAAGCTGGACTTTGTAAACAAAAGGACTCGAGCTATAATTCTTTGCTGCTTAATTTCTAATTGAATTGTGGAGGATTTTTTGTGGTCAGCAACGCAAATGCAGAGATTGTAGAAGGGATTAGAAAAGAAAGAGCAATTTAGTTTAATTTATTTCTCAACTCTTTCATGCTCTCTGCCTTACCATCGTGTCTTCTTATTAAACGTAATTTAGTGGACTCTCGACTGGATAAACGAATGACACTTCTTCTGCTCTGCCTTAATTGTCTGCCTGCCTGCTTGGGCCGAGAATAATGAATTGAAAGCTGATAGGAAGCCAGTTGCTATTGCTGCCTTCCTTTGTCCAGCAGGCAGGGCAGGTAATTCACTCATGCAAAGAAGCAGCAATTAAATCACGGTTCACGGATGCGCTGAGGCCAGGCAAACAAACTGCAGCAGTTGCGATGTGCAAAAGCGAAACATGCGACATGCATAATAATAATTAATGGCGGTGGTTAAATACGTGTTTAATATTTATCACGTAATGCGCCACGCCATAATAATTTCCGTCGCAGCGCATCCGCCTGACAGCCGTTTACTTACACACGTAATAAATGATCATTTAATTTAAAATTTGCGAGTTGCAATTGCCCGTGCGCCGGCCGTGCCCGGTGTCATAAACACGGTACATGACGCTTTTATGTCGTTTTGTTGTCCCATGTCAAAATTCATTTGGCTCGTCGGTGAAAAATGAGCGAGGACGGAGACCACCTGTGCAAAAATATGTACTGCATTTTGCCTACGTAAACACTCATACGCCAACATGCCTTCAGATTGCTGAGCGAATGCAACATATCGCGAAATACTGTGCAAAAACACACATGGCTTCACTGCAAGAATTTTATTAATTCAGTTGGCTCATCTCGGCCGGTCTTTTCTTTTTAGGCAATTAATAGGTTGACAGGGGTAGGAATTAGACTTATTTTTAAACCTTACTTCACACAGCTAAAAATAAACGGCTAAAAGTAATCAATTGAAAGTTTAGAAATTATTGAAAAAAAGAAATGTTCGGATGAGGAATTTTTTATGGTCCTTAAGAAAGCATTGTTCGATGATACCATACGCCTTTTTGGAGACGGTCGGGTTCTCGTGGGCCTACCGTTGTTCCAGCGAGTCTAGACCTCCGTGTCCCTCGATGGCCTGCTTAAGGCTGTCGAATTCACCACTCAGAGATAGACCTCTCAGAATGTCTCCTAGCCCTTCGATAGCAAGCAGAGCGTCTCCTCCGTGCACCTTAGCATTGCGGAGAACGCTGAAATTCCTTCGTAATGTGATCAGTGTTGCCGCGATATTTTTGGCGAAAGTTCTTAATTCCAGTGTGTGCAATTGGCGATACAACTAAAGAAGGCGCACTTCGCACCTATGAAAGGCAAAGATGCTAACTCCCCATCGGCTTGGCTTGGCTCTTCTTGCGCTCTTTGTTTTCGGAGAGCGATTGCTTGGGACATCAGAAACAAACTACACGATACACCTGAGTGCATTAAACGAGTCTTGTAAATTACACACTGGGCGCTGGGCGCAAGTAAACAAGTGCAAACCATGATTGCACTAGCCACAATGAATGCAGTGTAATGCACAAAAGGCAGAAGGCAGTTATGGGATGACCCATATTGAAGCGTGTAAGTGTAAAATATGAGACAGGAATCTCCAATGCAACATTTTGCCACGAAATAATCGTTAGTTTAATTTTACTCGTTTTGCTTTCCAACATTTCTCGGATTCAGAGTACGTACTTCGGGCTCCCATGCAAGTGGAAATGGTCAAAAGCATCAGCGCTTATCAAACATTTCGTAAGGACCATGAATTAATATTGAAAATTCAATCAGAGGTAGAATCGCAAATGCAAGGTCGGCGGCGGTGACAGCGACCGAAGAATGAAAAATTGAGTCCCTCGCATTATCGGCCATCACATCGAAACAATGCATAAATCATTCTTCCACTCTGGTGCATCAGGCAAAGACGAGTAGATGATCAAATGATTTATTTCGAGACTCACACGCGCGCGTGTTTCTTCGTCGCTGTGCCGCTGCCGCTGCTTATCAACGGCTAGGCTTCGGCTTCCGTCTCATTGATTTGATTTGGTCTTTGCTAGTTTCGACGCTGAATACTGACCTGATCCCTGAAATAAAACCTAAACCTGCGCTGCGCCGAGAGGGCCATAAACATTTTATTGTCGCTGTCCCGCATTCTCATCTCCTTTCAGGACAAAGAAGAATTGCCTTATTCGAGCACGACAATGCAAAGCCCACAACACGAGTTGTAAACTTCGACGGACAGGTAACAAGCGTTTAATTTGTGTCCGTGTGTGGCGTGGTCAAACCTCGCCATAAAACACAAAATTAATTTTCTGCGAGGCAGTTGGGCCGGCCATAAATGATAATTTAGTAAACCTGCGTCGAGGTTTGGTGGTAAAAAATGTTGTTTTAATTTAGCAACATGTCTTGTTAATCTCCGCAGATAAAAAGCAGTTAGCAGACAACAGAACAAGGCAACAGGACAGGTAACTCATTTAACTAACACTGCTCCCAAGCGCAGACGAAGTCTGTGACAAGAATTTCTGATTTCCTTCTCTGCATTGCATTCAGTGGCTGAGCATTCTTTAATTCTTTCTTCTGACATTCTTTCTACGCAGCAGACAGCTTCTTTGCTCGATGGTTTATGATTTCTCGTCGTCGTCGTCGCAGTCGCGTTTGCAGTTATGAATTAAAGCCACAGCCAAAGCTAAGAAGCAACAAGTTCTCAGGTTTCTGTTTGTGTTTCATGAAAATTCCTTTGTCGATTGTCGACCGTCCCTGCTCAAATGAGTCTCTTTTTTTGTTTTGAGAATCTGAGGCGTAATACAATGCGAAGCGAGCAAGCTAATGAAACGAGAAAGGTCTTTGGGTCATCTTTCTCTCCTGCGACTTGGGAGTTGCGAGCCACGTACAAATTTGTCAATTATCACAGCACTCAAGCTTGTTTTATGCTCGTAGTCCATTAGCGTACTACACGCAAAAGCAAAAGGAAGGCGTTGGGGAATTCGTGTTTGTCGCAATTGGAATTCAGAGCACGGGCCCACGCGTACGTTCAACAGCTGCGTGACAGCGCAGTTATTTACCAGAGACGGCTGCGGCTGCGAGGCTGCCGGCCCTGCAAAAATACGGCACGGGTACGGGAAGGTGCTACACAATTAATTGCACGTACAATTTTGCCACGCCAATCCCCAAGCCAAAAGTGGAGTTGACCTGCTCCCGCAATAAATGTAGACGAAGCTCCAGACTCCTCCGGTCACTGACGCGGTGGTTGCGCTGTTAATTTCTGGACATGTGTGACATACGAGAGATAAGCGGATTCCCCAGAGAGCCATCAAGGTGGGATTGCAGTAATGCGGATGGTTTACAATCGCCGCGCAACTCTTTTTATTACACAACCAGAAACTTTTACTTACACACTCGTAATTTTGAGTCTTGCGTTTACTTTTTTCTGGAGAAGAGCGAGCCTCCAATCTGTTGCTGGTTGCTGGCTAGCTACTTTGACTTTTGACAAGACGTCCGAGACTGCAGACAAGACAGCGACCACCTCTTTCCTTTCCATGCACAGCGTGCATTGCAAACAGCGGGACAGGATCGGATCTGAAACAAGCAAGTCTACGTAAAAGGTAAACGTAAATAAATAGCAGTATATTAAATGTACAATTATCCCGTACTCGTCTTTTCGTACTTCATTTTGGGGTCTGCCTGCCTTTGACTTGACATTATTACCTTTCTTGTTATCTTGTTATTCGTTATTGTTGTGCTTTTGTAAGCAGACGCTAAAACAAATAGACCCAGATCTCAGAAATCTGCCGTAGGTTTTGGATTTTGTGTTCCGTTTCCTTTTGCTGCCGCTCGGATTTCCTGCAGCTTGACTTGGACTTGCGAGGACCCTTCATTAAAAGGGCAGTTTGGCTTGGACACGGTCCTTATTTGCTTGTCTGCGAGACAAAAACCATGCACCACCACGAAATGATCGACTGGAAACACAAACGCGAAGAAAACAACAGACCAATTTGTCAATCTCCGCTTTCTGTTTCTGCATTCCTTGTTTTTTGTTTTTGAGTGACAGTTTCGTTGTGGCACGCAGATAGCAGATTGGAGCACAAAATGCAACAAACAATCAACCAACAATGTAAATTCGTGTTTCGAACGAGACTAAAAAGAGGCCGGATTTGGACGGACGGACGCTGGAAGGTAATCATTTAATGGCCATTGTGTGCGTTGGCGTTTCTGCCAGCTAGGACAGAAAGCTAATTACGACTTCCTGGTGGCTCAATTCCTCAAACTTAGGCTATAATGCATTTTTCACCTTTCGTGCCTGATGTCGGTGCTGGCGATAGATTAGAAGGAGGCGCTCCAGCTCCGCCTTGTCTAAATGAAGATACTCCAAAACCGAGAAATTTCAGCCCAGCGGTTCAAAAATTCTGGAGTACTCGGATTCTCACTGCAAAAGCTGAAACTGACAGCCAAGACGTTGGAGTTTTATGGATTCAATCAAAATGCCCATAAAAGACATACCTGACTGAAGTCGGTCTCCTAAAACCGGTCCCGAGTCCTGACTCAATTGAAATCTTAAAATTCGGGCACCAGCACCAGCAGAGTACGGTATACGGCTTACTTTCAGTTTACTGTTTTTATATTTGCCTATAAACGTGACGCACAGACAATGTTCGGAGTATGCGTCCGTGGCCTCTGCGACCCACATCCCGGCCTCGTCGGGTCGTTAAATCATACAGAATGTAGTGACAGTGAATAAAAGCACAAAAAGCTGAGTTTTTATTTATTTTTTACAATCTGTTTTTATGTGTGTGTGTTTTATGACCTCAACCCACCCGCTCTTGACTTTCTGGCTTGGCTCCACTGCTGCAATGTGCTGCGCTGCGCCTTTGAACGTGACCTTAGTCAATGGTCTTATGTAAATGTAAATAGCAATTTATCTTTCACATTGTTTCATTAACGTTAACGGAGTAAAAAACAAATACAAGACGCGGACATGAAAAATGTGAGAAAGGGAGCCTGAAATAAATCTTCCTTCACTTCCTTGTGATGCATTCCGAGCCCCTGCTTTCAAATCTCGTAATGATGGGCTTTCGTTTTCTTATCTGGACGACCGCTTTCCAGCTTCGGCCAAATTCCTGCCTCCAATTCCAATTCTTGTGCTCGTACTCGTGTTTTTGTTGTATTTGTTGGCTCTTCATTATAAAGAAAGAACAACATTCCAGTGCAAAGTGGAGTGGGAAAAAATTCATTCGAAGGGTTCGAAGAAGTGGTAAATTAGTTCCTTTGGCGCTGGCTGCTGCTGGGATCGTTGCTGTGGATGTGGCTTATCTTATCGGTGTGTGACTGTAAGACTTGCTTATCTCGATCCGTATGACTCTATTATTCGTTTATTTGTCCATCAGGGAATATTAAACGTAATTTGTGTATGCTCGAGCAGAACTGCGTTGAAACGGCGATCGGCGAAGTTGTGGAACCATTAACCGATAAATTGGACACTCGCACTGCTGCGCTGAAGCATTTGGTCCACGTCTGGCGAGTAAGTTATATGGAATTGTGGAAAAACATCGCTACACAAAGGAGGACAGGACAGGAGAAGAATTTATCTCTTTAAAATCTTAACGAATACCCCCGCAGAGCTCTTCTCATTACAATGAGGGCTTCTTACATGAGCTGCAGGAAGTCGACACCAGCGCACAGTATTTGTTATACGGATACTTTCAACAATAATCATTCCCAGAAGAAGAAACAAGAAACAGTTTTGACTCTTGGTTGTTGGCTTGGCCTGAAACTGAGCAGTGGAGAAAAATAAATGAAAGAGCCAACTGCCTCATTCAAACCCCAAATTCAATTTCTGTCCGCCTCGTATCTTCCCACCATCTCAGATTCAGATTACCTCCGCACACCTTTTGTTAATAATTCAGTGAGTCCTGCGACGATTCTGTCCTGGACGAGATGAGAATCTGACTTGTCCTGAACTGAAACAGCCTTCAATACGACCAAAAGTCGGGGCCTTATTATAAATTATCAGCCGAGCCACGGAAGAAGAGTAGCCAAATAATAATCTTATCTGTCCGGACCATCTTTGGCGTTTGGAGACTGGAAAAGACTGTCACAAATTGCTGTCAAAGGCTTCTGGACGAGGAAGGACGCTCGCCTTGCCTTCCTGAAATTGAGTTTAACATTCAACACTTGAAGGTCACCACGCATGGACTTCGACTCTGACTTTGCTCGTGGCTGCAGAGGATGAAGGAAATTGGACACGGCCTCATAAACATTCCACGTCACACGTGACAATGGCCGGCCCAGTCCGCTGCACGCACGGTAGCTGACACGGCTATTTAGTTTACTACGTCTGTTTACGCATAAAAACACAATTCAAGTGACAAGCCTGTTAAATGTGACCGCTTGATTTATGCAGACGCAGACACCATTCAAGCCATGAACGATGAACGAATTTCTTAATCTATTAATCATGGTTATTAAAATTCCTTGCACCAAATTAATGCCACTGCATTGCATACGCACTAAGCAGATTTTAAAGTATATGCGTTTAGTTTCATTGCTTGACTCGACCTGACTGCATGACTCTGCAGCCTAAAAACTTGTCTCTCTGCCGGCCATTGACAAAATTGACAATTCAGCAGCGCAGCACCGTCGGATCACAGCAGTATCAGCAACGACGCAGACGATAAAGGGGACGACAAAACTTTTTAATGGTTATATAATAAAATGTTGAGTGTTGAGCCGACGACCGAGCCGGAGATGAAACGATTCTCGTTCTTGGCCCGGTTTATAAGGAAAATCTGCATTGAATTCACAATGAGGCAAAAGACGATAGACGATGATGATGAGAATACGGGCAGGCAAGCAATTTTTGAAATATTCCGTCCACAAATTCAATTGCGCTGATGGATCTGCATGCACTGCGTACCACGTACTGCGTCGAGACGGGACAACAAATTGAAACTTTTTGCTCGTTCACTTGCACACGAACGCACATGCAAGAGCACTGACAAGCTATCGATCAGCAAAGCAACTTGCGACGCTACAAAAGTGGAATGAATAACTTCGTCAAGCATGCTAATAAAATCGTCTATTGCTTTGGCAGTATCGAATCTGGTCCACGTCTTGTCACCGTCGTGTATTCGTCTATTTTGTAGTCTTTTCCTAATACAGTCACAAATTGACAAGTTTTTACAGTCAAACTAAACTAAACTACAAAAGTCTGCCGTCTGCTTTTGTATCCTTTTTGCTGAAAGTGCTGATGTGATGTAACAATCTCGTAAGAGTAACAAGATTGTTTATGAGTTCAATAGTCAATTCATGATTCTCTGCTCCGCTCCAGATGCCCCGGATGTGCCTGTGCGGTCGCCAGAAACCGTTTCCTGTCGCTGTCGCTGTCAATGCGTGCCAAGGCACGCCTCACGGGCCAGAAGATCACGAGACAAATCTGAGATTAAATTCCTGTGACTGCGAGCGCCGTGCGAAAACTCATCGTGTTTATTGCCCGGCCATCACCGCCGCCGTCAAAGGAAGATAGACGGGCTGGTCTGGAAATCCGAGATAGAATGGAGAAAGCAACAGCAGAGCAGAGTAAAAGAAGAAAAGAAGGTGCGAGCCGCGATAAAGAAAGCATGAGCCATTTCCGAAATGTAATAATAACCTCGAGGGCTTTTGGGAGACGGACGAATGTGGATGCGGGAACGGAAAAGAAAAATCTTGAAATGAAATTGGCGAAACGCCGAAGTTGGTGGACGCGAAAGCGGACTGAGAAGAGAAGGAGATGGAGTTACATAATATTTTATAATCCTTTCTCCAGGACGGCAACGCGACCGCTCGCGGACGAACAACGAGCATGAGAGCAGTAGCGTAGAGTATTTACGGCGATAATAGACTTCAACGCAAAAATGCGAAACCGAAATTCTCACTTGAGCTGAGTCCCGAGAGTGAATTTCCTTCGTTTTCACTCACTCATCTTATCAGGCGAGCTGTGAGAAGGCGATGGGAATCTTTCATATTCATGCGTATAGAATCGTCATTAAAAAATTCTTGCCTCAGCTTTCCTTCTGCCTAACAACCCGGATTCGGTTTCCTTTCCTGCCTTCCCCGCCATTCGCCGTAGTATCCTTCTGGGACCTGTCGGCGACTTTGGCTTCCCTCTTAAACTTGTACTCCTCATTCAGTATTCACAAATTGTGCTACCCTCGCGTGCAGCAAAGCCGAAGATATGAACCAGGCAGCAGATAACATAAAGACATTAACGCGTCGTGTTCTTTTCGGAAATGGGAAATGGTAATTTGATGAAGCGTTCAGAAAACACGTTCGAAGGGACCGACGACAGACCCTCGTTTTGGTACGGCGGATAATTCGGCGTGAGCGTCCGTGTCCATGAGTCTTCTGCTTTTTGCTCTGCTCCAGCATTAGAGCATTCCAAATTTTGCTCGCAAATTAAGCGTGTGCAGGGTGGAAAATTCATTAATTTCATGATTTCATGCACAAGTTGTGATTAGCATCGTTTAATAACTGAGTTATGGAGTCGGGCAACTTTCAGTCGTCATTTGTCGTGGATTGTTAACTCCAACTGCTGACTTTGACTGCGACTTTAAATTAATCGCAGTTCACACGCGCGTAGGCAGGAATTTCGAATTTGACATGCGACACGCATCAAGCAACGAGATAAGATACGCCGTGGCAAGATAAGGCAACGCCATGAAATCAGAAGCAATTAATTGAAGTGAAACCACACACAGACAGGCCATTGGGGGAAATTAGAGAAAAGTAATCATAAAAAGTTTACTCATTATAAACGCTCGTACGTGAGCCTCGTTTTCTACTTCTACTTTGTTCGTTTAATTCGGGCGGACGCGGACGGAGTGGAGAACGAAACGAGATTAACTAAAACCCACAATCCACAGCCCGCAGTGAAATCAACCCTTTCTCACCCTGCCAGCCTGGCAGCAGAGCAATCTTGTTAGCATTTTAAAGCGTTCCATGCACGCTGTAGTAGTAAATAATAATAATTATTAGTTTCAACTTCTTTGCTGGCTCGCAGTCATCGTAGTGCATTGCAGTGTGGTTTTGCTATTGCTTTGTTGGTGAGATGAAGATGAATCTTTATACGGTACAAAAATGTTGTTTTTGTGTGGGGGAGAGCAGCATGAGAACTTGTACGCTGTGCGGGGACTCTGGCTTAACGAGGACCATCATCACACTGCAGCATGCATTTAATAAAGCAGCCAGCCAGCTAGCCAACAACTTGACTTTTCCAACAATACAACGAAATACACGACCACGGCCACATGTGTCCATATCAAAATACCTTTCTCTCTGCGCAAGCGGATTCCTTCGCTCGCTGCATTCATGAGATCATGACTTCGTATTGTAAAAGTGTGAGACAGACTTCATTGTTGGCATTATTCCTCTTTCCTCTCTCCTTCCATGTCATTGTGGCCAGCCAACAAGCAACAACCCTTGCTTTCCTTAAGCAATTGCGTATGTAATTCCCTACGGGATTCATAATCGTATTTGTAAATGTGCAATAGTGTTCGAAACAACTCCGATCTTTAAATTCATTGCTCATGCTCACGCTCGACGCGCTTTTATTATGCAATTCGCATCCGGCGGCCAAAATGAGATCAACGCCATGGCCATGGCTTATCTTAATCGCAGTCCGTAAAAGTTGGTACGATAGTTTGGCGAATCTTCGATGTACTCATGAATTGGAGGGGCATTGAATTTTCATGGAGCATTTAGGAGAAAGGGCGCCCGAAGAGGGCAAAACGTGAAAGTAGCGAAAGAATAGGGTTACGGCCCTCGTCGGAGCAAGCACGATAGCATCGCTTCCTCAGGACGAGGATCGGGCATAATGCATAATTTACAAAGTGCTTGAAACAAGAAGGAAATAGGAGTCGGACTGCTATACTGGTTTGCATCACACTGCATTGTTGCATGGCAAGTACCATTATTACAGCACAAAGCCAAGCCAACATTATTGGATACATTTTATTTAAGCCTGAAACTAAAAAGATTTTCATCTCTTGGCAATGCTGTGCTGTGCCGTGCCGGGGCAGCGAAATGAATGCGGGGAAGTTGTTCTTTTCTCTGTGCTTCTCTCGACACTCAACAGCTGAAGTTGCTGCTGCTGCCCTTCTGCTTCAATTTCATCTTGCCAACAGCACTGTGACTGCGACTGTTGCATTATTTAGCACAGGATGCATTGCGTTGCGTTGCGCCTCCACGGCCGGCCACATGTGTGGAGTTTATTGAGCATATTGCCTTCAGCAGCAGCAGCCAGCCAGCTAGCTCGGCATGAATGCATAAAACGTTTGGTTACATTATACAACAATTTTCTTACAGCAGGGGTTGAATAAACCACACCAAGAGCCATGAGCCAGGGCTCTTTATCTCGCACTACCTTCATGAACTGCTGAATTCTCTTTCTCTCCACGCACTCCACACAGTATAGACTCTCGAAAACCAAACAAACCAGTCTTCAGTCTCAGGTGTACCGCCAACTAGCTCGGGTGTGAGCGCATTCCTCCTCCGCTCTGCTCCTCTGCACTGTGTTTACTTCGTCTCAAACGAATTCCACTCGCATCTGATCCCTAAGCACAATTTCCATTTCATTTCCATTAAGTCGTAGTCAGTAGTAGCGGGCGAGTCTAGATATTATGAGGAAAGTTTAGTCTTAAAAAGACAAAGGATATTCGTATCCGAGCTCAGTTTTTATCCACTCGTTGATCCGACTCTGGCGTTGTTTTGGTGAGATAACTGACGTTAGTGGCAAACTGTGCTCGTCGCAAGTTAAGTGGATGTCCAAGAAGAAAGCTGCTGTGTTGCCTGGCATTGAAGTACGTTTTTGTGTCGAGATCGCGATTACGCCAACAATACGGATTCTCAACGTGAACGTGTCGTGGCGTGGAAAAAGAATTGCAGCCTGGCCATTTAGCAGGCAAAAACACGTTGGAACAACATTCATTACCGTAGTTTACAAGTTGCTTGCCACAAACCAAGGCCTGCAAAATACCTTTCTTTGCTTCGAGACAAGTGAAACGAAAGCTGTGGATGGTGGACAAGAGATTAGATTATAATTTAATTCCCTTTGTACATCGTACACTTTTGTAGAGTCTGTCTTGGTCGTGTATTTGTCGTGGTCGTGTCGTGTACATTACACATTTGACCAAGCCAGGCCACAATTACAATTCAATTTCGTCTGCGTCGCGAAACCAGCAAAAAGTTGTAATATGTAAATCGTGAAGTCAGTGATTCATTGCTGCAGCCGTGAATTGCAGCAGCGGGCATGAATTATGCAAGTTTTGGCGTGTAATATTGTGGCAGGTGTGAATGTGTGTGTTAATAGATGAATTATTGCCGGCCAACAATGTGAACGACGCGATGAGGAGCGGAAGATCGTGAAACTGTTCTTTACTGCCGGCCCAAATGGAAAATGTATCGGGCAAGTGACAGAGCGAATTCTGCCAGCAAAAGCACGAGGCCGAGTGTGTGAAATCCTGCAAGCGCAAAGACGCGAGATTTCGTGCAAGAAATCAACTGTGCTGCAACTTTTTATGACCGACCAGAGCAAATAAGAAATACAAACGCGAAGAAGGCCCAAAAGGCAAGAATAAAATATTTGTAGAGTGAAACGAGACGAGGCAAACTGGTCTGCCTTGGACAACGGACGGATAATGACAAGATGATGATACTCGCTGATGATAATACAGCACAGCCCAACATTGTTGTACTCCGTAACGAGGTGAAGATTTATACTTTTCTCTGCCGTTAATTCCTCTTTGACTCTTCTCGATGAGCTGCTTTCAAGTCTGCATGCACTCACAATTCACATTAATACGTGCATACATAAATTATGATTACTTTACATAATAATTGTAATATATTTCTTTCGCGAGGCAAAGATGAGCCTGATAATGAGTTACGGAGCAGCATCGCCTTAAATGCAGCCCGTGCATTAATAAGCTCATCAAAAATGAATGAATTTCACATTACGAGCGAGAAGAGTATGAATTATGAAAGGAAGTCGTCAAAAAGTAACAACATGACAAGATCTGCACTTCCCAAAGCGAAAACCATTGCCTTGCCTTTCCATTTTATAAACACATAAAAATAAATAGTCCAGCCGGGCCGTGGACAAAAAAGGCCGAAATGGCTCTATTAAATGGCACAATAAGACAAAACAAAGGAGAACAAGTGCAATAATCGTAATACTTGACCGAAAATGTTTCTGTACACTGCACTGCCCTCGTAAGTCGTAAAATGTGTGCTGTTTAATGAACTCATTATGACCTCTCGTGTTTTCACAGCATGGCTCAAGTTGCGTGCGTTTTTTGCCATTTTGCAATACGCAATAGTTAAAATCCCATTTACATCAGTAATCATGACTTTTACGATGGCGGACGCGAATCTCAAGATTTTTTTCACATCTTCAGCTGCAAAATGCGCGAATGCCTGAATGCATCTTTGGGCACTTTGGGTATTTTGTTCACAATTCGGTCGGACGTGGATTATCTTCAAATCACGAAGAAGAGCTCGATCTCAATCGCCATTCAGGCATTAAGCCGAAATTGATTCCTGGTTGCATTGTGACGCGCTGGGCCAATGTCCGAACCGCGAATCGCCATCGAATCAATGGCTGAATATTTCATACGGACAGACACGATTGACAGTGACATTTTATTGTCATTGTCATTGTTGCGCAAAACTTCCACATTTTTGGTTGGTCGGTTGACATTTAAAAAGCTGCCGGTTACATTCTCACGTTGCAGCGTTCGCGTTGCGTTGTTTGTCTGCTGTCATTTCGCCAACGACGTTTCGCATTTGGGCTCCATTAAACTCAACCGAGTCGAGGCGCGTCAGTCGTCGATTGTCATTGTCACACAAGATTTAATACGATGGCTCTTATTATTTCGATGACGGCTTTTGTATTGTTATTGTTTAAGAATTCATTGTCGTGTCTTCAAACTGGTCGGCCACGGCTGCTCTGAATTTCTTGACTTTGTGAGCGTAGCGGTCTGTCGTCGAGTGTGTGCTCAAGCACTCTCGAGTTCTATAAATACCAAGAGCCAGAAGATAAACACCGATGATGATACATTGTCGAGAGCAGAACAGAACAGAGGCCATTATTATCTCGCACTCAGTCGCGCTCAGGTAAATTTCCGTCGAGTACGTGCAGCTGAGGAGAAAATTGCAAGTTAAACACAAATTCTGGGTTTCTGGCTGCTCCTTTTTTGTGAGATCTTCAACTTTACACAGCACAGCTCATTTTTACACCATCACATCCTGACCAAAGTGCTAAATCACTCATTCTCTTCTCGGAAGCCTCCGCTTTCTGCTATCATCCATCCATCTCGTCTCGGTTGAATGATCATCGTCTTCTGTCTCATTTCTCTGCCTGCCTCCTCTGCTCTGCTCTTAATTCGACAGGCAGGTAGGCATAAGCCGCTTGTCTCGAATTGGAGCCAGAGCCATTGATCGAGGGTCTGCGTCTGAGACGACAATCGACAATCCAAATTCTTCGTTGCTTGACTAACTATTCTCGGCAACAGCAATCGACGACTCATCCATTTCCTCTCCGCTCCTCCTGCTCGAGCAGTGCAGCAGGTAGCACAACAAGGCTAACGCTATCACGCATTTTGGGGTTATTTATTGCCAATCATCGACCTCAAGAAAAAATGTCATTTCCCCGTGAAACATGAGTCAAAGGCTTGAGATTCTTCATCTTCTTCTCACCGCTTCAATGCTCTTTACATTTTCTGCGATCTGATGCGAGTTTCGGCGACAAAATCGCGTCTCGCATCTTCCTTTTGCTTTGGTCAAGCCAAAATTCATCTCGCTTCAGTCCCGTTTTTAGTTTTTGGGTCGTAGTCGATTTTGCTCTTGCTCGGCTCGCTCAGGGTCTACTTTGAGCATTGTCTTTCATTCATTCGACTTGATTCACACGAAAGACGATAGAAATACGAGTGCGAAGAAAGACAGACATGAATTTGATACGGTCTTATCTCGCATGCACGCAAGATGATAGACACATTTTCCATGAATTCCTTCGCGTAACTGAGCTTCGAGCATAACAGATTCGAGTCTGAGTGCGAAGGAGCGGCACGGCAAAGGCACTATAAAGATCATGTGTTTGTGTCTGTTTTGGTTTCGAAGCACGAGAAAAATGTTTCTCTTAATTAAGAATTCACACATTTTTAATTCTCGCTTACTTTACTTTACTCGTGAAGTCAAAGTCATAAAAGAGTTTACATGAAAGCCTGGGAAGAGATTTTAATTTTTGAGAAAACAGGCCGGAAAGAGATTCACATGCAAATGCAAATCTTCACGCATTTGGCGTTGGAGACCTCGAAATATGTTTGTAATTCTCACCGAAAATACGAAAATACGTACTAGACTTAAGTTTTGGGGCAGGCATGGTGCTTGTCAGAAATCATTTTCCCGGGAGACTTGTAATAACTGGATTCTAAAAATACTTGGAAAGAAGTAGAAGGAGAATTTTAAAGTACGTAAAACGTATTTCTAGCATTTGAACCAGACAGTAAGTTAAAGTGACACTACAGTCGAGCTGGGCAGAAGAGGCTTAAAACAAAAGTTCCTCCGAGAATTCAATGACAGAAAGAATGTGAGACGAATTTCATCCCATTTTCACTCGCGCAGGTGAATGCAAGCTGGGCCACGCCAGGCCCGTTTCTGGAGCTCCGTTCATCGTCACGGTTCGTTATTTCCTTAAATGCATACAAAATACGTACGTACGCAGTACAAATGAAATTGGAAAAGTGTTAATCTCATCCTCACCCAAACCCTTTCTTCGTCTGCTCTTTGTGGTCGAAATTGAGAACGAAACATTCACAAAACTAAACTGCATTCCACTCTTTCTAATTCAAGCCGAGTCGCAGTCGCATTTCCTTTTTTAGCAAATATTTGCCTTGTGTTTGCATGGATCAGTGCAGCGTTTTATTGTCATGTCATTCAGCATTGTGACAATAAAAAGTACAACCTCACAAAATACTGCGATACAAAGACTCTTTCATTTGTTTTCTGTGGCTTGTCTCGAGATTAGATAATAAAAATGTACAAAATTCCTTTGCCGTGGCTGTCGTATTCGTATTGTTGATACTGCTAACTTGGCGTGGCTGGACTTGATTCTTTATTCAAAGACAGTTTTCTTGAGCCTCGAATGCGAAATGCGAAATTCTTGCACGCGCACGTTTCGTTCGAAGTTTTTGTCCATACGCTGCCGTCCGCGGCTCTTCGGGTCGGGATTACGTGAAGCCACGAGGTTAAAAGTATTTTTCAATTATCCAGAATGCTTTCGTTGAGCCTGCAAGAGATTTAAAAGAAATCTGAACTCACGTCGACAAAGTCCACGTCCGGTTTCAGACTTGGCTGCTAGAGTGCCGAGTTTCCTTTTAATATTTGGGCCAAAGTACTCTTATCTCTGCGAAAGAGTCCTCGTACGTACGTACGAAATACCCACTAGCAATTCAATCCAGTCCTTTGCCGTGAGTTCAAGTAGAAAAATTTGAGCAGGATACTTTTGTACGTATTACCACGGCTCACAAGCCGCGTATCACGTGCAGGTTGGCAGAGTCAGTCGTTTGGGTCTGTCATCATAAAGTAAAATAAAGTTTCTTAAAAGCCTGGCCAGAGAAAAATATATTTATAAGGTAAAATGTAATCCACTTAAGGTGAGAGAGCGGCAGTACATGGACGCACTATTTGTGGTATGGAGCTCATCTTTTCCAGGAAACTCGCGATGTTCGCTACCTTTCAAACAACTTATTTTGTAAAAGCCTTCGCCATGCACTGCCTTGCCAGGGCAAGTAATAAGACCATTTAGAAACTGAAAGTGTTTCATTTTGCAGCTTCACCGGCTATAAGAAGAACTTATGACGAAGAATAATCATATTTTGTGTCTCTCCACTTTCCGAGTCTGTCTTCGTGGCCCGGAGCAAAGCAGCAACAGGAAAGTTCAGGTCGAGTGTATGGAAAATCCATCTAGATACTACCCGATGCTAAAGCAATTTATGCCATCGGGCAAAGCACCTGAGCGAAAGCAACTGCGCGATGATAAAAAGTAGTTTAAACACGTTAAACAGTTTCAAACTTTAAAGACGATAACCGTAGTCATAATCGTAATCATTTCCTCATTGCCATTGCTTCTTGCAGGAAGTTGAGCTTGAATTATTTACTGCTGGCTTGCCTTATCGTCTATCGCACATTTATTGCTTGGCCATCTTCAGCAAAGTAAGCGATGGAAGCCTCATGATTTAATACGCACAGAAATCGCATCGGCCGGCCCCACAATAAATTAATTCCAATTTAGGAGCGAGTTGAGCAGTTGATTGAAGCGAAAAGTCTCATAAATTGTGTCCCTGCATTTTGAACTCATTTCTCAGTCGGAGTCTCGCTCGCGGGGTCAATGAATAGTTAAATTGTGAAATGTTGAATGCTGAATGTCAAGTGTCAAGTTGAAGCGATTTGCGACTCTAATTTCATTTTCTATTCCCACCTTCGTTTTTAATTCTTTGATCTCCTTATAAAGTAAACACGGTAGCCAGCTCGAGTCGTAGCCAGCTCGCATTTGTAACATAATACGAGCTTAAATTCTTTCACTTCTTCTTCGTCTTTTCTTTTGTGCTCTGCTGCTTAATACGCCACATTATCGTTATCGTTAATGCACGTGAGTTATAACGACTTAACTTTCATTGTGCAGGCCATTCACGTCGAGACGGCCATAAAGAGCCTGTCAGTCTGCACAAAATATGCACGACTCCCAACAATGGACCCCTACAAAAGAGAAATACTCAAGAATTTGTGTACGCGCAGGCCCTAAATCAGAAATTCAGAAATGTCTTCGTAAATAACGCGCCGAGTCAAAAAGTGCATGAGAATCGCTGCTCTCTTCCTTTGAATTCTCGAGGAAATAAAGCATCGCATAATCACATCGCATGGCCAAAAAGCCAAAAATCTTCTTTCCTCTTCTTCCTCATTAAATCTCTCTCGACTTGGCAGGCAGTTGAAGTGGTAATGATGATGGTTGTGGTCGTGGTGTTAGCTGGCTGGCGTCTTGGACTCCGAACGCACTCGCTCGCTCGACTGAAAGAAAATCATATTTATTGCCATCATATTTGCAAATGCAAAAACTGACAAAAGTTATGGCTCCGCTATTCATTAAAGCAGCCTGAGCCTGAAAGCGATCTACGCAATTTCCTATTTGCCTTTCCACCTTCGCAATTTGCGTCTTCTTCATTCTTAAAGAGGTGGGCCAAGCCATAAGCCAATTTTGCCTGTGGACAATAATCACATTCGCCAATCGCCAATTTATGACTTGTGAAATGCGAGCATCGATTGAGAATTAAGCGCTGGCTCGCATGACGAATTTTAGGTCAGTGAGATTTTATCGGGCGAAAACTCATCAGTCGGAGAGAGTTCATTTGTTTTAGACTGCGATTCCGGCACTCGGACACAAATTGCGAGCGACGGAGACGGAACGGAGGCAGCGGGATAAATGACAGGGCGATGATTTTTCACTTTTGTCTTGGCTGCTTGATCGAAGTGCATGCGGGTTGGATTTCGTTATAAATTTCATCATCTATTTATCATCTAACTGTAACTGCACCTCATTTCATGCCTGTTCACATGTTTTACGGGCTCGCAAGAGAAATGCCAAGACGAGCAACGAGCAAGCAACAAGGTTATAATATTATTTAAATTGGCCTGGCTTGTTTGGACGCGGACTCTCTCCTCAGCGCTCGTCTAATTAGCATAACTCATCATAATCGAGCAAACGAACGGGCGAAAGAGGCAAGAAACAGGATTTCTCGACTTTTGAGATCTCGACTCGCATGAATTTATGAAATTTTTACGCGCTCTGCGCTCGTCGAGGCGAGTGCAGTGATTAAAATTGCCCATGGAAAGGTTAACAAGCCAAAAAATGATGCTTCGCCTGGCACTTACGACGACGACAGAACTCTTCAAAACAGCAACGAGGCTCAAAATGATGAAAACCAGTTGTTGCCGTAAACTGTTATGAGCAAAATATATTACAGCACCCAGCCTGTTACTTATTAGCCTCCGTCACAAGAATTTAAGCCTGCATGCGTGCTTTTAACTGCACGCGGTGCGGCGCGGCACGGAATTCTGCGAGGGCCCGAGCGCTCTTCGTCTTCGTCTGCCTCGTTTTTAATAATTTGCCAGTTGATTACACACGCAGACTTTCTTCCTTCTACGGCCCACGAATCAAAGACCTCGTCAGTCGCCCCGGCCCGTCCTGAATTAAATGTATTAGTCTTGTAACTTTTTATTACATCAAAGCAAAGTGAATGTCAATATTTACACTTTTAGCAGTGCCAAAGGAAGACAAGAGGGCAAGGGAAAGAAACAGTCGAGCCGAGTCAGGCTACTTTGGGAGGGTGAAGAGAAAGAAACTACATTAATAAAATGAAACGTGTGAATTGAGTTAAAATTAATTACGCATGATTTTGTGAGCTGAGAATCCATTAAAATTTTCCAGATAATAATAATGATTCGTCGTTTATGGCCTCCCAGCCAGCGTACAATAAACAAGTCAGAGTCGAAGATTGAGTCAGGCGGCTGTAGCCCTGCCTGGTTTGCATTAACAATTACCGAATTACCTTGAAGAGTGCCAAGTGCCCAGGCACCTCACGGCACGACGACGACTCCATTTGATCCGTAAGTGTATAATTTGGGCCCTATCTTGATCCGAGACGGGACGAGAACCCATTAAAATAATAATATTATCATGAGAGACTCGCACCCGCGCTCCAGCCTGCCTGCCTGCAAAATGCTGACGAAGGTGAAGATGACAGTCGAAAGTGGTGAAAATGAATTTATATTATTGCTGCAACAAAATACAAAATTTCCTGCGCGTTATGAAACGTAGCATAATTTGAAATTATGATAACGAGCGGCACTGCACAGTGATTGCCGTCATAAAAATAACTCGCACTTGTGCCTCGCTCGAAAATGACAGCGATCGGCGATCAACGCAAGAGCCGTAATGCATTTGTAGTAGGAAATGTTCTTATGTGAAACGTCGGAGTCGGAATTCATCCATTTCACGTCCACGTCTGCTAATAAATTTGTTGCGCATAAATTTTCACCGACCGACAAGTAAGTCTGCTACAAATTTGGTCTGGCCTGCTTCATTTGTTCATTGTACATGACTTGTTTGAGTAAGACTTCAAAAGCCCACAAGAAAAGAACGCGTACGCGTTCTTCTTTTCTTTTCTTTGCATGTGCGTCCAAATTTGCCAAACCCATATTTATTATTTAGTTCATCTTTATTCAACATTGACATTACACATTTAAAATTTACGGCGGTGCATCGCATGTTGAACATTTTAACAAATTCCCTGCAAGCAAAGCCGCCACGCCCCGACTGCATTTAAGGAACTCCGTCGCGTCCGTCTTGACTTGTCCGCAACAATGAACGTCGTAAACGTAAAGAAAGAACTCATTGTGTTCTATTGCATTCGAAGTAATGGTAAGCAAATGGCAATGGCCAGAATTCTTTTATGCATTACCAAAACATCTTTTATGCATCAAGCGGCCTTTCGTCCCTCATTTCGAATAATGGCGAGGCCCACAACACTGCCACGAGTCTTCATTCCTAAAACTGATTAGGCACGTGCTGGAGCATAAAATACGCAGTTTTAATACGCATAGCAGTAAACTAGGTTAATCGATAACGATATCGATGGCGAAGTATCGGTAAATTGGAATTTCCAATGACAGTTCATCAGTTCACGAGAAAAGTCACCGAGAATTTTCACTGCCGCAGCCCGGTTTCAATTCAATCACCCACGATCTAGCACAACGTGCTAAATATTTTAATAAATTGCCTCGCGCGCTCCATTGCTCGATATTTCGCCAATCTTCCAATCGTCCCAGTCCTTCTGCGGTTGTAATGGTGATCCTGGAACGGGGAATGATCTTTTCTATATGGAAATTTGAGGCTGCCATGAATAATGAATACAAATACGACCCACACCGGCGCGGCACGAAGTTGCCTGCGAAACAACAATCGCACTCCAAGATTATCGAATTCTTCCATGCGTTCGTGCGTGCCATGTGAAATATTTCTGATAGAAAAAGCGCTAACGCCAGCCTTATCTCGAATTTGCGAAATCAGCTCCCGAACACCCGAACTGAGCTCCTGCGCTGCGTCATGATTCAAGCACATTTCATGGCTCGACCGATTTGAATTTGAATTGATTGGCCAGCCAAATAAGCTGCTCACGATTTCCATTAAAGTCTGACAGCTGAACCGAGCCAAGCCGAGGCGAGTGGCGAGTATGAAAGCACTTAAAGGCTATCACGACACTATGAATAAATAAGAACCAGGAGGCGATCGAGCGATTGACTTGACGGACTTTCTCCACATGTAAAGTATGCTGGCAAAGCACGAATTTGCATATTATTTATAGACTAACGCGTGAAGAAAAGCTTTTATGACTAGATTACGAATACGATGATTGCTGACTGGATTGGAACGTTACGGGTGCCTAAATTGACTCGTATTATCTACTCAACGAGCACATCACAGCACAATACAATGAAGTCAATGAAGTGGTGCCAATCGAGGTCAACACGGACGTAATTGGAAGTCAATTGCGGCCTGGTCTGGCCTACCGAATTAAAATCAATAATGATAAGCATAACGTGAGCGTCTGCCTGTTTGCAGTCTGCGTGGCAGATTCGCACATTGGCACAGCTTTCGCTCAATAAATTGGTGGTTATCACTTCAAAAGTGGAGCCACTTCACTTCATCGTTCTTTTAATAGCGCTGATTTCATCAAGCGTCGTCTCTGTTCTTAGTTTCTTAGTCCCATAACATCATCGACGAGCCTTATGCCTTATGGAGACTTGAGTTAGTGCAGTGAGGAGAGCATCTGGTTCGTTTAATGCATTTTTTAAACGTCAATGCCCATAAACGCCGATGCTGGGTCATCTTTAACGATTATGATACCATAATTTACGTCATCTCGTTCTCCCGCTACGCCGAACTTCTCTCTCCGTCTCCTCTTTCAATATTTGTTTAGCGGGTACGGTGTATACAAAACCTGAAGACTGAAGACAGGCCGCTAAATACCGAGTACGCTAACGATACGAGTGCGAGTACGATAAAGGGTTCATTTTTTATACAAAAATTACTGCCGAGCCTCTTTTCGGTCGGTCTGATTGACATTTATCATGAAAAGCCAGAGCGCATCGCATCGCAACAAGACGATGACTAACATTGTATGCATTGCACATGCCTGGGATTAATAATGCATTGGCCTACGCTCCTTAAAGAATTCCAATAATAAACCGCTCCATCGTTAAAAAACTAATAACAATAATATTCTTGTCTCATATTTTAAGGCAGGCAGGCAGGGAAGGATTCCTTTGTGGATACTTATAATTGGATATTACGTGGGTCCGGAGAAAGGCGCTTAGGCGCATACTACAAATTCCTGCCCACTAATAAGCGCTTCGCGTTTCTTGACTAACTTGGCTTGGCTCTTGACTGACTTATTTGGTGAGTCACCTCATCTGCTCTGCTCTGCTCTGCTAACGAGTAACAACGAGCTAACTAGCCAAGCCAAGTTTCATAAAGGTCGACTCGACTTGACTACCCACCACAAGAATTTCTATTAACAAGAAAAGAAAATGTTATAATTTTATGGGCTCAGTGCACATAAATTATCCTAATTCAACCCATTCAACCCAAAGTTCATCATCTCGCTGTATTTTACAAGCGTTATGGCATTGTTGACATACCCGCGCTTAATTGCGACCAGAATGGCTCTTCTTGAGTCTGAAACTAATCAGTCGACTAAATTTCACACTAAATTGCAAGGCAATTTTAGCAAAGCACTCACTTCAGTTGGTTTGCTCTTGCTAATCAGCATTCTTCTTTTACTTCCGCAGATTTGTCAACTCTGAAACTTGGTAAAGTTCTTGAAGGGGATCGACACCTGAATAAACTGCTGCCATTGCTACCGCGTCTGTTTAAGCACACATTCACCCTTCACTGCTGAAAGGATCAGAAAATAAAATACTTCAAATTCCACACCTCGGCTGAACAAACTACAAACAGGATCAAAGACTTCAACCAGATCAGCCGAGCCATTTCAAGTACCAAATTGAAATTGACCGAGCTCAACTGCAATAACAGTCGCCGTCACTTCAAGGAAAGAACCACTTCACCACTTCTGTGCAGTGTCGAGTGAAGGAGCTGTCAACCATCGAGCCATGCATACAAAAGGATTAGAATCTGGAGCGTAAAGCGTAAGGCTACTTTAAGAATACAAATCAAGATGGTGAAAGTGCGATCGGTTCAAAACATACTCGTGCTGGGCCTAATCGCCCTGGTGCAAGGCTACCGACAGCAGCCACAGTGTTCATGGCTCGACTCGGCCTCGCTCCGCTGCTTCGTGCGGGCTGGCCAGCACAACCTGATCGTTGAGGAGTCCGTCGCCGGCCGAGGACCCGAGCACGCCAAGTCGCTTTGGGTGAACTGCGAAGAAAGCGGGGCCGACGGTTCGGGCTCTGAGCGGTTGCACTACCTGCACAGCAACCTCGCGAGCAGCGGCTACGTCCTTTCCGATGGCGTCTTCATGTCAGTCAAGAATCTCCTCGACCTTCGCTTCGAGAACTGCCAGATTTCCGGCATCACGCCGGGCGCTTTCGACTACTTCCCGCACCTGCAAAACTTCACGCTGCACGCGTCAACTAGTCTCCGCTGGCCAATTCTCGGCGGCGGTGTGGGCATGCCCGGCTCCGGTGGTTTGCCGGCGTCGCCCACGACACTCTCCGTGAAGGACGCGTTTCGCAGTCTGCACAAGCTGCAGAGACTCGATCTGGCGACGACGAGTCTACTGATCCCCTCCGACTTCCTGTGCCTCCTCCCGTCGTCCATCACCCACCTCAACCTGTCAGCCACGTCCCTCCGCGACCTGCGCGGCATCTCACCCTCCGACCCGACGACAGTTTCCCACTGCGGCCATCAGCTGCAGACGCTTGATCTCTCGTCAAACTACATCAGCCTCCTGCCACCAGCGACCTTCTCCTCGCTCTCCAAGCTTGAGGAGCTCATCCTGAGCTTTAACGTCCTCACCACCGTCGCCGAGCGCGCCCTGCTCGGACTTTCGTCTCTTCGGAGCATCGCATTGATAGGGAACTCGATCAAAAGCCTCGCCCCGCAGTTCTTCAGGGACAATCGCCATCTACAAGAGATACTCCTGCAAAACAACTCGCTGAGCATCATCGCACCGGGTCTGTTCAACAATCTCGAGCATCTGTACCACCTGGACTTGAGCCACAACGAACTGAGCTCCGACTGGATCAACGGCGACACGTTTCGGGGGTTGAGGAGCCTCTCGTACCTGTCGCTGAGTCACAACCACCTCACACGCATCGATTCGTCACTCTTTCGTGATCTCGTCAGTCTGCAAGTGTTGATCCTGTCTCACAATCAGTTCAAGACGATAACTGCGCAGAGTATTTGCAGTGGAGGCGCCGTGGCGGGAGGGGGGCAGTATTCGCTCCGGTTTCTTGCGCTGGACAACAACAAAATCGAGCAAGTGCAGAGTGAAGCCTTTAAAAACTGCACCAAAATCGAAGACTTGAATCTAAGTGGGAATAAACTGGTGTCGGTGCCCGATTCGCTTGGTTCCCTGCTCTACCTGCGTTACATTGACCTGGGCGAGAACAACATCACAAACATCACGCACGCGTCTTATCAAAAGCTGCGCAACCTCAATGGTCTCCGACTGACTGATAATTCGATTACGAGCATCGATAAAGACTCTTTTCGGCATCTGACGTCGTTGAAAATTGTGAATCTTGCCAAAAATAACATTTCAAACATCGAAGTTGAAGCGTTTGACCACAACCTGAACCTGCAGGCGCTTCGGCTGGACTCCAACCGACTGAATGACGCCAACATTTCCCACCTCGTGTCCAATCTCAAGAATCTTTTGTGGCTGTCCCTGAACGAGAATCTCCTCACCGAACTCAACTACGAAAACCTGCCAGCAAAGCTACAGTGGATCGAGTTGCGAGGGAATTCCATCACGAAAATCAGCGGTTCCGTCGAGCGGTCGCGGATCACGAAGCTGGATCTATCGGACAATTACTTGAACGAGCTCGGTTCGGCCCAGCTGCCCGACTCGCTGGTACAGCTGAGCCTGCGGAACAACAGTCTAAATAAAATTCAGCCGTACACTTTCCTGCTGAAGGAGAACATCACGCTGATTGACCTCTCGTTCAACAAACTCACGAATCTCGACCAGAACGCGCTCCGCCTGAACGGAGTCGACTCGCCGTCTCCCACGCGCGGAGCCACCGCGGAAGTGCTGCTGAATGGCAACGAGTTCATCTGCGACTGTTCGATGCAGTGGCTGCAGGATGTGCACGAGGAGTACTACACCGACTTTCGCTACCCTGTCATCGCCGACGAGATCAAGTGCAGCCCGCAGCCGTACTCGACCCTCGGTGGGCTCCCGAGTTACATTTTCCTGTGCCGGTACGAGTCGCGGTGCCCTCCGTCGTGTCACTGCTGCGGCTTCAACTGCGACTGCGAGCTGAACTGTCCCGACTCGTGCTCCTGCTACAACGACCAATCGTGGTCCGTAAACATCGTCGACTGCTCCAATCTCCAGTACAAGGCCGTGCCCCCGAAGGTTCCGGTGGACCTCACCGAACTGAGACTGGACGGCTCCATTCTGCCCACCCTCGAGCCCAACTCCTTCTTCCAGCACAAGTACTTGAAGGCCCTGTATCTCAACTCCAGCCAAATCGAGTTCATATCGAACAAATCCTTCCACGGTCTCCACCAGCTCACGACCCTCCACCTCGGCAACAACTTCATCGAGCGCCTCGACGGCTACGAGTTTGCAGGGCTGAATAACCTGGAAGAGCTTTACCTCCAGCAGAACAGCATTTCCTGGATCGGGAACGAAACCTTCGCTCGGCATCCGCGTCTCCGCATTTTGTGGCTGCAGCAAAACAACTTTGTGAGCCTGCAAGTCTGGGAAGTGCTGAGCACCCGAATCGGGCGGCTCGCCGAATTGCGGCTGAGTGGAAGCGATTACAGCTGCGACTGCGACTACTACACGGCCTTCAAGTCGTGGCTCGTGGAGTTCCAGACCAAAGTCAGCGATTCGGACGAAGTACACTGCGTCGACACGGTGAGCAGCAGCAGCGGCGCGGGCTCAGGCAACAAGAATGTCGTGAACAAAAGCGAGCTGCTGATTGTCCGAATGCTGGGCGACAGAAACCCGAAGTGTGCTGCGAGTGCCTCGAGTGCAAGTGCGACGACGACGAACGGGCGCAGCAGCGGTCCGCATCACCACCACCGAGGAGGTGGTGGCGCAAACGCCTCCAGCAGCTCCGACACGAATTTGAGTGTGCTAGAGCCTTCATCGTCGGCTGACGGCACGTCATCCGACGACTTGATTATTCCATTAATTATCGGCGCTGTCGGGCTAATCCTTCTCCTCCTCGTGTTTGCCGTGCTCTCGCTATACTGGCGAGACTCCATCCAGATTTGGATGCACGCAAACTGCGGACTCAGGCTACAGCCGGAGCCGAGTGAGGACAAGCTCTTTGATGCATTCATCAGCTATTCATCAAAGGTAAGAATGACAATGGCAAAATGAAGTTGTTCAGATTTGCATTTGTGGAGCTTTGTTGTGTTCGGATGAATTAATTTCAAATCTCCACTCAACACCATTTCCCTTTTGCTTGTACTCGCAGGACGAAGCGTGGGTTCGACAAGTGCTCGCCTCCGAGCTGGAGCGACACTCGCCGCCGTACCGTCTCTGTCTTCGTTACAGAGATATTCCCATCCCCGGCTCCGGCTCTTACTTGGCCGACACACTTGTCTCGGCCTTCGAAGCGAGTCGACGGACGATTCTGGTCCTCTCTCATCATTTCCTAAAAGGTAAACAATCCTCCCGCTCGCACTACTAAAAAGCCCTCACATGTGTCTGAAAGTAGAATTTTATGCAAATGATCTCAAATTCGAAACTTTTACCTTTTAACATTTGCATATTTTCTTCATTAATTCGCAAAAGCATTGCTGAATCATGACACATTAGCCAGCGTGCAATGGTGCAGTGATTTATTGCGTGTTCTGTTTATTTAGGTGAATGGAATCGGATCGAAGTCAAGTCGGCGCACGCGCAGCTCTTCAAAGACCGGTCGCATCGCGTCGTGATCCTCGTGCTCGGTGACCTGCCGCCCAACATCGATCCCGAGCTCCGTCTCTACCTGAAGACGCACAAGAAGTCCACGATTCACTGTGATGATAAGCGATTTTGGGACAGGCTCCACTTCGCCATGCCCGACGTCAAGATGAAAGTTCCTCTGCACTCGCATCAGGCGCACCAGCAGCGTCCTCACTCGCACTCGAGGTCAGGCTCCAACAACAGCAGCACGGGAAGCTGCAGTCTGTATAACAACAGCACGGGCAATTATTGCACCAGCACGACGGCGACGAATAGCACGAGCACGGCGCATTCGTACGCGACGCTGCAGAACCACAACAATCACAATCACAGCCACAGCCATGGCCAGCTCACGAATCACAATCATAATCACACGAGTCAGTCCCATCACAGTCCGAGCAACATGATTGTGTGCACGGGCACGGGCACGGGGAATAATCGAACTCGACATGTGGCCATCCATATTTAACTCTTTCCTTTGTGCAGTGCAGTGCAGTGCAGCAGTGATCATCGTCAAGACTCAAAAACAATGCCTGCCGTGTACTTCTTCCAATGCTTTACGCTACGTTGCTCTTTCATCATCGCTGCGTGCAATGACTCAGTCAGTCAGTGATAGAACCCTGCCCTGCCCTGTCTAAAATAACGCTGAAATCCATGAACCATGACCCATGAGCCGTGGACGACCCGTCATCGACACAAAGACCCATTCACGATGTTTTTGTTTGTGGTGGAACACAAAAGTCAAGTCAAATAGCCTTAATTTAATTTCTTACGTGTTTTTGTATTTGCATTTGTATTTGTATTCCGTTAATGATGAATGACACCTCATGCTGATTATGTAACGTGACGCATTCGGTATAGTTTCGTTAATTCAAGAGTATGATTGCCGTGTGTTTGTTTACGAGTGACAGGCTAAGTTATTTTAAATAACGTACACGTACACGTTTATTGTTTTGCATTAAGCCAATACTCACTCATTTACTCAGGCTGATCTGACCCGTTTTGTACTGTACGACTTTTAAAACGATTTTGTAATGAATATGACAAACGTATTTAAAATATGGTCGGACATTGAAAGCGAGAGAAATAAAAGAATACAACTTCATTCAGAGATCAAATCTTGGTGAGCAATTTAATTTCGCGCATGCACGGCATGAAAGGAAGTCATTGTTCTCTTAATGCCAGTGCCCATTCACCCTTCGTGCTTGATCACCTTTGTCACCCAAACTCCTTCTTTGGCTTCATTCTCAATAAATCACCGTCTTAATGAATTCTCCACACTTTCACATTTTAGTCCCATCCCGTGGAAAATGCAAAACGCAAAATGCTCGCATAAATCAAATCAATTAATTTCGCACAGCGCCCCATTGTTTTTGCATTGCACGGCATAAAATTGGTCATGATTCCGATTACTCAATGACCTGAATCGCAAATTCTTCAGTGCTCGTGTTCAGCGTTTTATTTCATATCGCGCTCGCACTCGGCTCACGACATTGAAAAGCCATTCACAATGCACGGCAAATGGCCGGCTCAAATTCCTCGGCTCGACTCAAATTCTTTGGTGCAGCAATTTCAAGTAAACGAAAGAGCATTTAGCATTATCTTGCGACTCGACCACGCGCCACGCCACGCCACGTCAAAGCTTTATTTACGTTTCGTGCTTTGGAAAATGCGAATGCGAAATGGAGTAAGAAATGCGTACCAAAATAACAATACGATGATGAATTGGCTTGCGATGGAAGAAGTCCATAGAAAAGCAAGGCATGCGATGGAAGTCTGAGTCTGGCTGAGAATAGAATGGTATGGCGGGGCAGTGCATAATAAATTACTCAACGTCTGGTTCGTGATTAATAGAAATAAACATTAAACACATAACAAAATTCATAACAAAGTCTTTAGCTTCATGACGGCGGTGGGCAGGCTGGTCGACTCGAGTTCATTTCCTTACATCATCCGTTGCTGTGCTGTGTGACTCGACTCTCGAAAATCGATTTTCGCAAATGGGTCTTGGCATTCATGCATTAAGCCATTAAGCTCTGAGCCATCAATAAATTACGTAATAACACCGGCTTCACGTGAGCCGGGCCCTTGACTCATTTAAATAAACCATCGACTCATTACGTCGAATTATGCCATCATGCCGTTTGTGCTTCGTGCGAAATTACTCATCAAATCGGAGGGTTCTTTGACTTGGTGGCTGGTGGCATCCGAAAATACTGAAAATGGTAACGAGTTCAGAGAAATGGCACTGGGTTGATAAGAAAAATGAAAAGTGAGAGCACTGCAGCCTGTGCGTACGCGTATTTGACTGAGGCAGCACAAAATTAATGAATAATCGAAAAAAATGCGACATTCACAAGTATTTTTTGTGTTCATGTGACACGCAATTTCCTTATTTTCATAAATCTTATTACAAAATGATTTCTTGGTGGTATTATTCGTCTCTGTCTCGTGTAATGGGCTCAGAAAGCAATTTGTGCAGTGCAAAGGGGCAAGAAAAGAAACTGGAAACGTCGAGTCGAGTCGAGTCATTAGAACGAGAGTAAAAGTAGAGCTGTTGCTGCTATGAGCTATCATTGCCAAAATTAGTATTTCGGAATAATTGCCTGCAGATCTCCAGCAATGCTTCACATTCTTGAAAAGATGAAGTTTATTCTTTCGCATTTCTTTCAAAATGAATGAATGACTTCCTTTAACCCTTTTTAAACTGAAACTACAGCCACCTAGGCAAGCTCTTTCACAGGCTGGGCATTACAAAGTGTAATTTGTCTCCTTCATCTTTCAGTTCCTCGAAGAACGATCCCGTGCGTATAAAGACAAGCTCAGCTCTGTTATGGAGTAGAGTCTTGATGCCTGAGTTGACGGTGAATCTAATTTTAATTAATTGGAGTGCCTCAGCGCCAGCGCAGCGCAGCGTTGAGTTGAGTTTGAGTTGCCTCGTCATCGCCATCGCCATTTCAGTTTTCCTTTTCAAAGCGTTCGTGTAATGTAACGCAATGCAATAACGTATTTATTCAGCAACAAACTCTTGGAGGAGTCGAGTCGAGCAGTCTATTTGTTGTGAATCAGTGGGGGATCTTCGAAACTCATTTCCTTTCTTCGCTGCTTCGTCTTGGCGTGATGGAGTGTAAACGTGAACTGTAAATGGAGCCTGGCCTGACTGCATTATTCAACAAGAAATAACAATATTTAAAACAAGATTGATTTAACCTCACCTTTTAATGTACCATTGCAGCCTAGGCTGCAATGGCAAAAGCTACAAGTCATCAACAACGCGAATGCGATGCGCGAGGAATGCCTGCCTGCATTAGCCGAGCCGCTGGAGTACCGAAACCCGAGGCTCCGAGAGCAGAAGCCGGAAGCAAACGTTAAGAAGGAAGTTGACGACGACGACGCATTAAGTGAGTCTCGAATGCAGAAGTTACATTCTGCAAATTAACATGTTGGGTCTTCATTTCAATTTGCAGTCGCCTCCTGAAGCCCTGAACCTGCATTTCTCCCGTTCTCAGTCCAACTTCTGTACTATTCATTTAAACACGCACTAAATTACGGGTGCACGAACCTCAGATTGGATTGCGTTTGTACCTGAGCTGAGATTTGAAGGTCTGACTCGACTCACGTTACATTTCAGCGTCCAATTATCCTAGTGCACCAAGATGAAGACGAGTAAATTAATGACTTGCTTCGCACTGCATTGTGTTTTGCGTACTGTTTCTTCATGGCCAGATGATGTTCTTATAGTACTTCATGCATCTTACACGTTATGCAACAATTGAGTAGTAAATCCAAAACAAACATAAAGATAAACCTGAATTGAAACATTTCTCAGTCGCGAACAATTTCTTTATTTGTGGTATCTCGTCTCGTCTCGCGTCTTCTTTTGCATCCTTTCATCCTTTTGCTTGTGCTGAGGTTGTTCGACTGCTCGACTGCTCGTCTCCTCTTCTAGTTAGAATCTCGTCTCGCGTACACGAAATTTGTAAAGATCGTAAGAAAAGAGGCGTTCCGGCAGCCAAAGCCAAGCAAGGCAAGATGCATTGAATGAAAATCAAAGTGAAATAATAAAATAAAAGAACCCTGCACAAAACACACAGCATACAAAGGAAAGGATTGAAATGATAATAAAACGAACAAGATGCTGGACAAAAATTCTTAATATTGCTACCAAGCTAATGCCATTGCTTTGCTACTTTGGAGGCAGGAGGCAGAATTTCTGAATTTCCCTTTGGCATGAAAGACGGACAAAATACGCCAACGACAACGACAACGACACGAAGATAACATTTTTCCCATTTAAGAGAGAAAAGGTGGACGGACATCACGAATAAATTCATAAAGTGACATGCGACTTTTTTGTCCTCCGCTTTCGCTCTTCGCTATCTTTAATGTTATTTATATACGTAACCCTTTCGCTCGCATCGCATCGAGTCGCTCAGGGCATTGTCTCTCGTGTTGTCACATTACGTAATGGCAGGACAGAGATAAGCTTTTAATATAATAAAATGCTCCTCCACGCTGCTTCTTCTCTCAAATGAAATCGAAATCCGTCGTGTATTCGTATTGACTCTGCATTTGTATTAATAATACACAATTATTTGAAACTTGAAACGAGTTTCAGCCACGCAAAGGCAATGGTGATTGTCAATAAAACGCGCAGACAAAAGAAGAATTCATTTCATTAGCCTTGTCCTCTCATCTGCTGCGCTTTTCAATTCCACCATCATCTGGCATCTAAATCTAAATGTATACGACTAATTATATGCTCTCAACCCTTAATTTAATAATACGCGTAAAAATGCTTGCTAACTGCCGCAAAAATAGAGCTCAATTAAATAAATATGCTGCAATAAATCATCACGTCGTTAATTATGCCGTTGTGCCGCCTGGCATGGGAATTCAAGGCCACAGGTGCCAATTTGTGAAACGCTGCTGCAAGCAATGTCAGAAACGGTTTACAGTTTTTATATTTGTTTAATAATAGTGCTTGGCTCTTGTTACATGCACTTGAAGCTTGTCTTGTACTTTTCCCACTTTTACTTGGCAGTGTTAAATGAATGAACACGTTTCCGTAATTCGTGTAATTTGTAATTTGCAACGATCCTGAGACCCATAAAATCCATATTCGTACTGGTAATTTGGTCGGTCGAGTTTAATGCTCTTCCTCCCCGAACGAGCGCGGAATGTTTCCGTCATCGCGAAACGCGAAATGTGAAAAATTGCAAACAACCTTTATTATGTATTACGCATTACGTATTACGTCTGCACTATAATTAAGTTAAGACATGGCTGCAATGCAAGCTGCAATCAAGGTTAATCCACTCTTCTTAGCCATAATCCATCAACTCACATAAATTGTGAACCGTCCTCAATAATTTCAGCATTTTGACACTCATAAAACTCGACGCGATATGCGAATGGCGAATTTCATGCATAATTCAGCGACTTAAGCGCACAATTCACGGCACGGCACGGCATGGGTGAGTCAAGGGCCGAAGCGTCAAGCCCTCTAAATTAGTTTATTGCAGCCTATTAAAGTGAGAAACACGATTCTGTCATAAAATCTGAGATCCTGCTTGCAGTTCATCATAAAAGCGGGTGTGCGTGCTCTCAAGTGCTCAATAATGCAGACGAGCCTTTATTTGCGACCAATTATCTCCAATTTAAAATTAGGCAGTTTGATTTTGATAAGCGAAGCGTGAATTCCACAGTTTTAATGCACAATTTTATTTTGCTATTTACTTGCTATTTATTTGTTGACTTTGACTCTCAAGAGTTCCAGCTGTCCAGTCTGTATTCATGGATTCTTGGGAGCCTAATCAGGATTTGATTGGCGGAAATCATGACCAGCAGACAGGACTTCTTGCCCACTGATTAATTAGTTTGATTACTGATTACTGCGACTGCGTGGTTGTGGGTAATTCTTTTTGCTTTGTTCAGGTGCTTTGAGTCCACGTCGAGGAACAAGCAACGATTTTGTTGTACTCGTATAAAGCCAAGTAAATGCTAATTACTACTTTGCTGCTCCGTCGCTGAAATCTGAAATCTGAAATCTTCTTCATGCACGGCGCATCTTATTAATTTTCCTGCACCCTGCATGAGGAATGAGACTGCTAGACTGACGGATTCAAGAGAGACGAGAAGAATGAAGAAGGAGCCAGCCAAGCCAAGCAAAGGTTCTGACGTGGACGTGAGTAATTCAAACAAGAAATGATGCGATAATAACGTGCTTACCCGAGAGTTAAAGTGGATGATGATTTTTGTAATCAGATTCTGAGCTGGCTGAATTTCTAAAGAGCCAACCGGTTTTGGACGGCCGAGACCGGCAATCTTCCTCCTGAATTCGTGGCTTGGTCGACCGAATCTTGGGCAAGAATTCCCCGTTCTATTTGTTGAACCTCCCAAAATTAAATCAAATCGCATCGCTACAAAACAAATTATTATTGCTCAACAAGATAATGAAATGGAAATTAACATTCTCAGCGACATGTGCTCCAAGCCTCCTCCAAAATGTAAAGCGAAGTTTAGGCTTAAGCTTGAAAAGCTTAAGCCAAGCCAAGCCGGGCCTAAAAATTATTCAAGTCATGTAGACTTCCTTCCTTCTTTCAAGAACATCTTCGTCGTAATCGTAACTTCGCTTGTCTCTGCCTTTGCACCAGTCTTTATCATGGTCCGACTTTCATTTCTTGTGTTCGGCATCATTTCTCATGCACACGTTTGATTTCGATCTAGGAGCAAACGAAATTGGAAACTTGTCAACTAAATTGAAAGATGCATCTCGAAAGTTTAAGAAATTCGACAAAGTGCAGTGCACGCAGGCAGGCTGCATTTAGACAGGAAATGTTGCACATGCAGCAAAATTACAGCCTGATCAATAAAAACAAGTTAATTATAATATTGAGAGATAAAATTGTAACAAGGTCCTTGCCACTTGCCTTGCCTTGCGCCATGCATGTTGCAAAATTGCAGAAGGAAACAAAATGTTGGATCATAAATAACAATTAAAGTTTCGCATTGAAGCAGCTCAGTTGGTCAGTTCTTGTTTTCAAGAGTCGCAAATACGCTCGCGTTAATTATAATTATGCATTTGTTGTACAATTTATTACGCTTCTCTACGCGAACTGACGCGCACTTGCATTTCAATTTTCAGTTCACATTTCATTGAGCTGATGCATCATGAATCATTTGCTTGTGCATTTCATCTCCGAATGAAAGGTACAAGACAACAAGTCGATCGACGATTCTGTTACGAATATCATTACGAGCCATCATCTTCAGAATTGTATCATTTTTGTATTTTGGCCTCTCTCGAAACCTGTTTCTCTTTCATTCATCATTTCTGGCACAAAAAATGCGGCTCGAGCACATTTTCAACAATTCATCAACATTTTGGACTGCTGCGCTCGAAAAAAAATGCGGCTGTAGCGTAAGAAATGCGTTCGGTTGTTGTGAAGTTGTGATACAATTAAGCGAGAACAAGAACACGTCGATAAAATATGACGCTAATTGATTTCATCGCCAAATCGCGTCGTGCGGACTTTTACGGTCATGTCAATCTTTGCTTTGCTATTGCGAATTTACTTGTGCGAATTACAAAATGTCATTTCGTTGGTTCCGCCTGTCCCAATTCTGCCAATCACACGCACGGTAAAGTGCAAATCGAGAAAATTGTGCTCAAGATCGAATTTAATTGACGCAATTAAGAAATTACGCTTAAAAGGCAGCTTGATTTTTGCAATGGCAGGGCAAATTTTTGCTTCGACTCTTCGTCGCTCCTGAACTTTGACCTTGAATCTTGGCAAGGCAAGAAACCAAGCCAAAAGTCTTATCTTGTGCACCTCTGCTCTGCTCTGCTTTTGTAGGAAATGAATTGTGAATTCCTTCTTTACAACCGGCGCTTGGTGCTTGCTTGTGCTTATCTCGGATCAAGATCAGCAGTGCACAGTGCAGCAGTTCTTGCCTTTGTTTTGAATTTGAACAACAAAAGAACAACTGCACAACTTTTCCAACACAACTTGTTGTGTCTGCCGAGAAGCTGCCGTAGCTGGCTTGACTTTTGAGTGAATTGACACAATGCAGATAAGGCAGATGATAAGTTCCTCCGATTCACAAATAATTCATTGCTGCAGCAAGAAATCTTTCCGCAAATGTAGCATCCGAGCACAATAGCCATTCAGCTGTCAAGCCGCCGCCGCCGCCTAGCTAAGCTGAGAATCCAAGCAATTATCTCTGCGTTCAATCTCAATTTATTAATTTCTCATTTTTATTCAGCCGGCTTCTGTAAAATCGTAAAATGAGGAGAGCCGAAATACTCGGAAAGGCCGGGCTTTCGGCTGCGAGCAAGGCAATCAAGCAAGGGTCCAGAGCCGAGAGGATATCACATCGCGTCACAATTGTTGCATGCACTGGCAGACAACCTGACTTTAGACTGGCATTTCCGGGCCGACAAATTACAAATGCAGCGATATGACTAAGCGACCCTCTTTCTTTCTCCTCCGGGAAAATCCGTCGAGCATGCAAGACGCAGACGCGGTCCTCTTGAAGACTCGCCGAGTGTTCCTCACTAAATTAAACTTTCGGTATCAAAATGCAAATCCTGTCGTCATGAGTTGTATCTTGAGATCTCCGTTTTTTGGCTCTTGGCGATTATCCGCTGACTGACACTGAAGTGACTCCGGATTTTGATTCTCGACTTAAAATTCCAAGTAGCCAAGGCGTATTCAGAAGCTCAATTTTTGAAGTGCCGAGTCCACTCGAAAATATTTCCGTCCTGGAAAAGGCAAAGGGAGAAATATCGCTGACTCAAGACTCAAGTCAAACCAATGGCACTGCTTCTTGCTTGCCAGAGTTGAAGTGCCACATGAATCATGAATATTCAATCCGTGGCTCGAGGTGTAAGATTACAAGCGCATTACAAAAGAAATGAAATACTCACAGCCAGGCAAGGCAGGCATCTGGCACTTTATAAAAATCAGAATGTACGTGCATCATGAATCAAAATCAAACGCAGGACCCTGCAGTCTTGAATTTCAGCTAGCTGAGGCTCGGTCCTTCGGCTTCAGACAAGACCTGTGATGTGATGTGATTGTGGCTTGTGTGATCTCCGTCGTGTAAAGTGTAAAGTGAAACGATAACGGCAGTGCCCAGTTTAATTCAAAGTCATGACACTGACACAGACGAAGCGTGGTCTTAAATTACTCAACTGGATTGCAGTTGCCGTTGCGCATTGCTCGGTGTACGGCTTGTTTCTCGGCGTTGTTCTGGAGGCCACGAATCATAAATTCATATTTCACATATTGCCTCTTCGCCTTTTTGCTGCCGAAAGGGCAACAATGGGAAATTAGTCTTTATCTCCGGTGGAAATTGAAATTCACGTCTCTGTACAGTAAATGTAGTAAATGTAAAAAGGTACAAAATACATCGTATCGCAGTCCTTTTCATGAATTGAACTCGGTTATTATTGTTTCACACCAATTCATACAAAATTCCCCAAAATACAATTCCGCTCCTGCCTGTTGAGTTGATACAATTAGCTCATCATTTCCTTTCTTTCAGAGCTGTAAGTGCCTGCCTGCCATCATTTTGAGGCATTTCCAATTGTGTCTGTCTATTCTTTTGGGAAAAATGGTAGGAATTACATTGCAACAAATAAATTCGCCCCAACTTCACATAAAAAGACAAAACGCGTCTGCTTTTTGTGTGCATTTCCTTGCATCACAATAAAACCTGTCGATTTTCACGCTTCCTTCGAAGAAACAGAAAAGGTAGGCCACAACAATTCTGCAGGTAGCAATCCCAAATTCGAGCTGTGTTACGTAACCGCATTACATTTCTCTTTTATATTATTCTCCTGAGCTGGAGCAAGAGTCGTAGCGCAGATGATGATCAAAATTCTTCAGCATGCCTTTCTTCATGTCTTCGTCGTGATCGTACACGGCACTCGTATTACTCCGATGCTTGCGTGGTAATAATAGCCAAGTTGCTTTTTTTCTTTGACTTTTGGGTCTTGAGTTCCAGAAACTGAAACATTGTTCGGCATTCCTTTGTTTTGTCACCAGTAAAAATCCTCAACTGGCCAAGCAGTAAGCCAAGTACTGCTGTTTTCATCACCCTTCAAACCAAAACAAGCCCAAACACGATCTACGCTCCATAAACACTGAAAAGAACAAAGGGCAGGTAGGCAACAAGTTGACTGCCGTTGTCGGTCGAGATTTTTGTGCTGGTTCACAAAATATTTGATTAATTTCTCGAACCCTGTTGAAAAGTGGTAGTAGGCTGGCGTGCCCGCGTTACATACCCGCTAATACCATTAGAGTCAGATTAATTTGAATTCTTTCCTGCACGGTGCCGCACTGCACCCGCGCTGAATTCATAATGCGATTGCAATTGCGACTTCGACTGCTTTCGGCTTGGCTTGGCGCATTCAACAAATGAATCGTGGGTCAAAGGGTGCTAGAGCGACGGGACGTAAAGTATTTTTCTCGCACGGTCCATTGTTCATATTCTCACTTGGCCCGACCACCTGATTAGTATTGCGCTCAGGCCGCAAGCACGGCCACAGCGCAGCGCAGAAATTGTTCCAAGCCAAACGGGCCAAATTCAAAGAAGAAAGCCGTCATCGCATTCGCGTCGTTTCGTCCATCAGTCAGTCTTCAATCTTCTTTTTCTGCCTCTCACCGTGGCTAAATATTACAAATTGAGCGCCGTAATTGTAAAATTGAATTTGGGAAATTGCAAACTCATTCGGCAAGACTCAAAGGTTAACGAAAAACTCGTCTTTCCTTTACTCAACTTTGTAGCCAGTATTCAGTATTGAGTAACTTTATCAGGTTGAAAGCCTGCCAAAGCCGTATGCCTCAGCCACAAGTTCAGAAATTCCTCTACTTTGTGATAAGCTACGAGGACGATACGCGGGAAGGAAGAAGGATGATTCTGGCAGATTAACTGAGCAAGGGCACCAGCATACAATTAAAAGCACACTTGTCAAAGTCAAAATCACTGCTCAATGCTCAAATATGTAACAGTATAATTAAATGTACCGGTTCCCGTTCCCGCAGAAGTTGGCAGCTGGCACCCGTGCACTAGAATTTTGCAATGCGAAACCTTCGAGCCATGTTATTAACGTTTTCACACATTGTTCTCAAAACCAAGAACTGCGTAAACGCACGTGTACGTGTTGGTAAATTCGTATGTTGAAGCTGAAGTTCACATGTCAAAACATAATTGGTTATTATGCGTCAATTTCAAAAAAGACGAAGACGCGTTGCGATGTGAAGACAGGAGTCGTGTCGAGTTCGACAAGAACCACGGCACGGCAACGGTAGGGAAATTGTTTCAAATTAGATCATCGCGATCTCTTAACAAATAAATGCAGAGCGCAACGCAGCGCGGCGAACATTCCGCGCATACTAATTAAGCGAACATTCTCTGAGCTTGTTGCTTGTTAGCAAGAGATACACGATGCAAAGAAAAAAATCCTGATGCCTTTCTTGCTTGTTTGCTCGTACAAAGTTGCATCTACATGTTCATCGTACACGGACAGACTTGGACGGACTGCTTTGGTTAATTATGAGTTAACCCTTTCTTCTGTTGACTCTTCTTCTCCTTCCGCTTTTTTTGCTTACAGACTACGAGCCACAAAGAATGTTTCAAGCCGGCCGAGCGAGTTTTTACAGAAATTTCCTTAAAAAGTCATACACGAAGTACAAAAGCGATTGGGCGACGAATTTCGAGCATGTAAGCAATCTAGTGATCATGTCGCGAATTAAATCTTCGCCAATTGTTCGGAATTCCAAGAAAATCTCTGCCGCCGCGCCGGCTGTGATAAAAATGTCTCGAGTCTCTAACGAGACAAGTAACCAAATTAAACCGTGTGTGCAGTGAATGAATGAAGACGTTCTGAATTTTGCCTGCATTCTTAATCCTAACGACTCTTCTCAATTCTTTTGTCCGCGCTCTGCGTCTTACAAAAGCAAGGCAGGCTTAAGCATAAGCGGATTCGTGTCGCAGGCGCACTCGCAAAGAGCAGCGAGCAACAAGTTACGAGTTACATGATTAAAATACTTGAGATTAAGTTACAATTATGCGAGTTATTTATTTGCGTTGAGGGATAATGAAATGAACTGAGCCTCTTGACTGACGAGCACAACTAATTTTTATCTCTTTTCCTTTGTCACAGCGTCACAGGCAAAAGCAAAGGAATGCTGGCTCACGTCATTAACGAGCATCACGACAAAAGTCACGCTGCCATTGCCATGAACCGTGAACCTGTGCCAATGTGCCCTGTGTAATTAAATCAGAAAGGCCACTTTACATGCGTATTTTACGTACATTTTACGATGTTTTGATATCAATACAACATTTATACAGCTTTACGAGCCGATCTCGTAAAAAAAAACGCTTATACACGGCTGAGCTGAGCACTGAGAAGGGAAGATGAGTAAGCCGTTTTATTAATTTTTAAAAGCCATAAAATCGCCGTAGACCGTGGACAATATTTGCGTAAGTATTCGCCATACCATGCAGGATCCTTGCATTGTTGTGTTAAATGTCAGCCGCGTCGCATCACGAAATGCCGCGACAGGGCTGAGAAAAGTCACTGCCAAGCCGTCATTGCATTGCTGTGTATTATGGCATTATTTTTACGACGAAATATAAACATAATAAAAAAAGCAGCTCGAGACGAGTGAGTCCCAGTCCCGAATATATTATCCTCACAACTCACATTTTACAGCCGAAAATGTCAAACCTCATCTGCAGATGTTTACAACGGCAAAATACATAAAGCGAGACCGCTCAAGACCAAAGAGGCAAGCGATGCGGATTCTTCTTTTTTCTTCTGCAGCAGGAATCTGAATCCGAATCAGGAATCTATTAATGGCATAGCATAGCATATCTTCAATATTGCCATTGCAATTTATTGCAGCAACGCAAATGATTCATCTTTATGAATAAAATACGAGGCGAGCAAAGCCGCCGTGCAGAGCAAGGTGCGAATTGGAGAGGGCAAAGCCTGCGTGCATGAATCACAGATATTACGCAATAAATTCTGCCGTGCCATTTCTTTGCTTGCCTTGACAGAATCGGGAACAAAGTCGTGCTTGTTCTTCGTGTTTGCTGGTTTGTTGTTGGGAAAATGCTGGCCAAATATGGGCTATGCGTTTTGCATTTAGAAATTTATGACGGTCGGGCACGCAATTCATTTTCCTCTTATTCTCTTTCTTAGTCTCTTGCTTATTGCTTAGATTTATTTATACGTTAATTTACTTTTACTCGCAGTTTAAAGTTATTGCTTTTCTTTGTGAAGTGCGTGCGTGCGCGTGCGAGTGCGTTTCTTTTCAATGCGGCTGCGGTCGCAGGCAAAAATATCTCAATATTTATTAAACAGCGCGTGCTTTGTACGTTTGTCCCACGCAGGACAATTAAGCTCGTCAAAACGGTAATGGCCCGAGCGTGGACGACGCTTGACTTTGACGTTGACGCAGAAAAGCTTTTAGTAACTTTAGAAGGCCAGAAATCTGAGCCATTTAATGTATAATTTGATCTCGTTAAAAAGTCCGTCTGTAATCTCTTTAATACTGTGGTGGAAATGCGAGAGGACAATATGGACAAAACAAGGACGAAAGTATCCAATTCATTTCGAGTCGTCATTAAAAGAGAAACTGAAGAGACAAGGAGATACAAAATACAAGATCCGAAACACGAGAAACAGAGACATAAATAATAAGAATGCAATGGCAATAAGATCGTCCCATTTAATGGACTTGTAAGAATATCCATAAAACGAGGTACTTCGAGAAACTTGTTCGGCCGGCCCATTTTATGAATTAAGCAGAAATTGAAATTAAGAACGGCTGAATGTGGTGCTTGAATTATAAAACGCACCGCGAAACAGTCTTCAGACCATTTTTGAGCATGTGCTGCTAGGAAATGATACTAGAAAACGTCATTACGTGAAACTTTAGACGCGGCGAGCCATAATTCGGTGCACGAATCCATTTCTTAATCGGTAAATGGCCATTTACGCCCACCCGAGGCATAAAAATCTTGTAAAGCAAGCAGATCACAAAATCGGCGAACGAAATCATAAACTGGGACTTGAAAAGAATTCTTGCAGTTTGAACTCTGCAACTGCTCATCTGCGCTTCTTTGCCCTGCTTTCTGTTTACGTTACTAATTGGACAAAGATTCAATCCCTTTTGAGCTCAGCTAACAAGCTTCTGAATTTCAGTTAAGAAAAACGCGTCGAGTCGACTGATCTTAGAAACTTTTCACCCACGGCCACGTGACTTGTGACTTCAGATCAACGAAAGTCGCTTACACTGGAAATTCAAAGAAAGGGACACGTTTTATGACTCCACTTGAGTTGGCTCTGGTTTATGAACACGGTCGAATCGTATCTCGTTAAATTAAATAAAAAGATGGGCCACTCGATAAAGATGAGAAATAAATTGACGAGAAGAGAAGCTAGAAATCTTGATGCTCGAGGAAAAGTAAAAGGTAAACAAAATGAGATCTCCGCTTTGAAGCTTAGGTGCACTAGCCAAATTACTTACTCAGTACCATAAAACCCTTTTCAACCGCTGCGCTGACCAAGCCGTTGGCTGGAGTCGACAATGAATCTCACATCGGACATTCGACATGATCAGCAGATTGGGTAATAAAACATAAACATACGAATTAACGAATTACAATAAAAAATCAACAATAAGCGCATCTCTTTTTTTATGACATCATAAAAGTTAGATTCGAAATTCGAGTTGAAGCACAATAATTCACGCTAACGAAGACAAATCAAGCCAGAGCTTCTTAATTTGAGTTCCTGAAATGAATTTTGTAAAAGGCGATCAAAGATCGCCCTGCAATAACACTGCGAGTGTGCCATTTGATGAATTTCAATTCTTTCAAAAGATGTTAAAAGTCGACACAATGCCTAGGAATTTCAAAATCAGTGAAAGGAATACATGCCCTTGTGACCAAAATGAAATTATTACGGCACTTATCACGTTTAATTTAAGAATTGAGCAGTTGAAAGTTCTGGTACGTAGTAGAAGATCAGTTGTTCCTGTTTCGAGATTTCCAATCATGGGCGCCTGCTTCGTAAGTTGACAATTTTCGAATCGTTATATATACATTGTTAAATTCATTAAATTCGGAGTGTTGGCATTAAGGGTCGGTTCGACTCATCGCTGGAAGGACTCCAAGCTTGGAAATGGAGACAAAAGGTTCAGCTGCCCATGAAAGTGACGAAAGTCAAGTTAACTGTCATCGAGGATCCTCCCAACAGCGGGGACAGAGACTGGTTGCTGACTGTCTTGGACGAAGAGGATGACAACCTCACCATCGACAATCAAATTTCAGGCACTGGCGACTCTGACGAGAAGACCAATAAAGATGATGATTATCTGAGCACCGAACTTGGATCCGTCGACAAGACTCATCCCGAAACCGCCGAAGCCACGTCGAACGCGAATAAGCCATGCTTAATTAACTTAGATGACGACGACATTTGGTCAGTGTAATTTAAGCGCGTGATATCAGAAGATGAAACTGATGACCAACGTGTTCAATAAATTCTCCGGTTTTGAATAAAAAGTAGTATTAGATCAATCATTCCAATCTGATTCTTTCAAGTCTCAACGGAAGTTCGACTGATATTTCCATTTCCACATTGCATTATGAAGAAATTCCAAAAACCAGTAGACAAGAATTCCAAGCATCCGACCATCGTCGGTCGGTCAGCTTCGGAATCGGAAAGTTGTCGAAATAAATTGAATTTGACTGGATCCAAGAACATCAGCCGCAAAGCGTCTTTTACAAAGCCAAAAGTCATCAGCTCTGTGTGTTTAATGACGAGAAAGAATTCAAGACATCGGAGGATGGAAAAGAAACTGGATTTTTTCGATCATTAAAATTTAACGGCTCGAAAAATGCCTTCGTGGCCTTCACCACCACCGGTTAATTGAGTATCTCGGTCTTTTATCTCTCGAATGCTTGTTTTAATGATGACGAAAGCATTCTTGGCCATGCTCGAGACAAGATGACAATCATGATTCTCTTCTCACCCTGCCTGAACCAAAATCGAGAGACACCAGCGATAAGCGGACCGTATCGGCCGTAAAACAATGGAATGGGACGTGAGACACCAAAGGGTGAGCCCGAAGAGCAGCAGGAATTGGATGACAAACGACGACGAGGCAAGAAATTAAGAAATTCGTGAATGAGTTTGGGTGGCAGTCGAACGGGTGACAAAGGAAACGAGCTTCCTTTAATTCTCAATTAAAACTGAAAGTACCACGATCAGAATCGAGCCAACCGTGAAGAATTCGAGGTCCATTATGCCTTAATCACACTGCAAACAATTTAATTGAATTTCTCACCTTACACCGAAAGCGTTCTGGTATTTCAATTCATTCAGTCGAGCAGATGAGCACACGAAAATTCTCAGGGCTCCATTTTAATTGTGTTGAGAATCTCTCATCCACAAACTGCTGGCAGGCGGAACAAAGAAAACCGTGACACTATTTTTACATTGTAATTACGCCAACTGAGCGAGTCTGACTCGTGAATGTGAATTACTTTGTCATTTTACCGTTTACCCGTGCATTTTCATGCATTTTCTGAAAATCTTGTGGCAGTCTTAAAAATGAAGACCCACTTGAGAATAATTCAATTAAATAATGCCTCAGCGGTGGGCAAAGCAGCAGCAGCAGCAGCGTCTCGACTGACGCGAGTCTCTCACGGAGGATGAGGATTATGATAATCACAATCACTCGAGATGCAAACGAGAGTGTCCCTGGAGCGAGCAACACTTTACACTTTACACGGTGCTCAGTGTCCTGCCTCGCTTTGCATTGCCTAGTGCTCAGTTTCTGAATTTTTACCAAAATTCTTCATAATCATGTTTCATCAAAATTACCACACACATTTCTAAAGAGAACCGTGGCCGTCGCGTCGTGTAAAGTATCATTTTCGAATTGTACACGAATAAATGGCATTTACATTCATTTTTGACTGCTGAGTGAATTCCTGCCATTTATCATAATCTCATTTCATTTCTCTGTCTTGGCTTGTTGGAATGTCTTCTCGAAAGGAACAAAAAGAAAATGAGAATGAGATGAATTTTAAGCATAGCATTTTAGAAACTGGCCGGCCCAACCTGGGAATTGTGAATGACGATTTCTGAATGAAGACTTCTGTGATTCACTTTCGCCCTGTAGAAATCCAAATATTGGCTGCCCGAAAGACAATGAATAAAGATCAGCCTTCAGTTTTCGTGTTTCGTGTGAGAAAAGTCAACAAGCCAAGCCAAGACGAGTCTCGTATTGGCATTTCGTATTCGTGATGATTTATACAAAGCCAATTCATGCCATGCCATGCCTGTTTAAGGTAAAGTAAGTAAAAGAGTGTGCATCGTGCGAGGATTCTTTAATCACGCCACGCCAACTCCACTGCTGTTTACCTGTCAAAGAAAATTGCCTCTAATTTTTCCGAGCCCAGTTTGTTCCGTATATATTCATTATCCGTCCCGAGCTGAGCTCATAATTCCCATCTGCCACGAGAATGAGCCGTCAGCTACTCATCCGATTATGATCCTCGGCTCTCTGGACATCATCTGGTCGCTGCTGCTCACTTGAAACGAGGCACTCGAGACTTGAGGAGACGATCATCGCGTCGTCATCATCTTCATCTTTTCACTTTTCACGGTCTTCGTCGCGACTCCTCCTGAAGTGCGTGCATTACAAGAATTTTTCATTATTTCCCCATTAAAAATAAATATTGTACATTTCTGGCAGGCGCTGGCATTGGTTTAGTATTCATTCGTAATATTCTGGCAAGGCTGGCTGGCATTTATCATGAAGTATCATTATCATCTTGTTGTCTCTACAACTCGTCTTCTGCGGTGGTCGAAGTCGAATTGTCGAATGCACACACACGCCAAGAGCAGAGCCAAGAGCAAGAGCCAAGACAAGTTATGTACACAATTCGAGGAATTTACCTGAAAGACGCTCAATCTCCGTACATGCTGCTAATTATCATTCCAATCGAGTCGACCCGTCTATCAAACATCTCTTCATTTCATTTTAACGATCTTCACTTGTCTTGCTGTGTACGTTAATGTTAAATATTATCCCATTATTTTAATGAAATTAAATTCGGTAATGAAATGTGTGCGGATTGCGGATTTCATTCCCGTTTTTGCATTGCGTGCCAGAAATTGCAGGATTTTGGAAGAAAAACACGAGATTTCACGTAATAAATGCAAAACATTAAATATTTGTTTAGAATTCATGTTTGTTTTGCAGTGCAATAATTGCGAACGAGCTTTCGCTTTGCGTTGAGAATCCTGACTCTAATTGGCAAGTGTCGGACCGTCCACCCTTGACTTGACGAGAAACAGGATGTCAGATGCAGCAACAGCCAATCAGAGCCCCGGCCCTTCGTGTTCTTTGTGGGGTTTGCATTGTAGGATTTTGGGCATTCGAATCGTGATTGGATGAACATTCATCATTTCTACGTGAATCGTGAATTTAATTGACACTCTTCAACACAATCACGCTACACGAATTGTTTATGCAATGGTGACTTTTAATTGACAAAATTGCGTTGGAGCGACCGACGATCGGACCAATTGGGCAAAGGGCGAAGAAACGACCTCATAAATCAGTCGGCCAGCCAAATTCACCTTATTAAAGATCAACGAGAAATCTTGCGTCTTGTCAGCCACGCCACGCCAAGCGAGTCACTCCGACCGTCGTTTAATCTTATCTCTGCCCAATCGCAATCGCCTGTCTAGCGTGTCTCGTCGTGGTGTCGGGTTTCGACTTTCGGCCATAAAAACCCCAAAGCCTCGCCTCGCCGACCTGCCTGTCTGCGAGGCAGTAAAAGCAATAAACAAACAACTTGTTTGCATTTTATGAGCAGAATTAATTGGATTTATTTGATGGACACGGAACTTGACGACTTCATCTGGGAGATTGTGACGACAGATTAAAGAAGATGAAGACTCATGTCAAATTATGGACTCGGCCGGCGTGCATTGTCCCCACCACCGCCTGTCTTCGCTTCGCGTCAAGCCGAGTCAAGCATACATGAAATTTGATCCACACATTGGAAATTCTACATAATTTTACGGCACGATGAATTCTTAATTAAATCCACGGCGCATTTTAATAACGTGTGAATTACCATTGTGAATTCCTCATTTTTCATATTTCAGTTTCCTTTCACGTTTTAATTTCAAGTGCCAGATGCCAGCCAGAATCACGCTACCGGACGGCTCAGAATCACGAACGTCAGATGCAGACGCGGACGCGAAGAACAATGAACGGGATCTTTATTGCCATTGTTGTTTTACCCCAAAATCGTACAGGTGAAATAATTTCGTGTGAAACGCCAACGCACGCTTGAGACTTTACGTTTTACTTCACTTTGAAGTTTGAAGCTGCATGCCCTTGCCATTGCCGTTTCACAAGTTGGTGCGAAAGTGGTAAACAAGTGCCAAAAATCGTGAGATTCTGGGAAGAAAAGGCAGGGAACAACACACAAATGCGTGTTACGAAGTTATGACGGACAAGGTGAGAAATTCGTTGTTGTGAAATTGTTCGACTGACTTAATTCTGGCTGAATCTGGCCAGGCACGGCCACCGACAAAGGCGGAGGTCCGTCAATGCATTCGAGTCCCAAATAATTTCCAATTTATAATTTCAATTAGCAAAATTCGTAAATCGTTAAAGAGAAAATTGAGAATCAATCAGCCAAGGAGAAAATTGCTCAGGTTGTCATCAGTCGGCTGACTTCTTGTTTTTACCGGCTTGGGCCATTAAAAAATGCAATTTGCAAGCAAACTTGGCCATAAAATTAACTTTAACTCGTTTCTCGCCTGAAATGAGGCTCATGAGCGGTCCAAATCATAATACAAAGAAAATCGAGGTGCTATTTGTTATTTTTAAGGATCTCTTGGCTTCATTACGAAATTCAGCTAAACCGAACTATCTTTTGTTCGTAACAAGCATATTAGCATACAAATAGAATTGCCCAGGCCACTGAGGCGAATTTCCTAGCCGAGAGGCCGCAAAAAGAGATCAGAGAGTGGATGCAAATCACACGTGTGTGCGGTACCGAAAAGAGTTCTAGCCCGGTCAATCATAATTTGGGAGTCGAAACTGAAGACAAACTGACAAACGACGAAACAAAAGAATGGAAGGACCCACGCTGCGCCGCAGTCCAAATGAATACATCATAATTTTTCTCCAGCCGCATGAATTATAGATCGGAGACTTCGTCTGATGTGAGAGCACCGCATCTTTACAGCCGATTGTCCATTATTGTCCTGAATCGAGCCGAGCCCAGCTCACCACGCAAGCAAGACGCACGGGCCCCGCCAAACAAGAATCGATTCTTGATTCTGATTTCATTCCCAGTTTGACATGCAACTTGTCTCAATATTCATGCTAATGGATTCGTATTATGCAAGAACCTTCGATATTGTTCACGGATGGGCACTGCACTGGGCTGAAAACTTCAAAACATCAGATCAGATAATTGATGATGCGTCCATCGTCAATGCGTGAGGACATTGAACGATGAAGATGAAGACATCGCACAAAGAAGCATACGCATACGTAAAGATTTGGAGTGCGTTCCCATCCAGAAGAAGCTTTTCTGAAAGTTTCAACAGAGCCAATGCTATGCTGCTGGGCAAATTCGAAGGCAATAACAAGATTCCAGGAAACGAATCGAATTTGGAGACGTTGAATTAAATCTGCGAATATCATGTTGCTTTGGTGCGTTGGCTGCTCGTCATTTTGCTCGATTGAAAAGTGCAAATGACTGTTGGTCGTTCCCAGGCAAGTGATAATAACTTAAAGACTGGACGTGTAGAACCACCGATTTTTCGACCAAACAATGTTCAAATATTAAATAGTAGGCAGTTCAAGTGAAATTTGATTCGAAGGAATTCTCTGAAGGTTGCCTGGTAAAAGTGGCAATTCTACTCAATGTGTACGTTGCACTCGAGGACTTTTGAATGAAAACGCATGATTTACTCAACTGACTGGCGTAACGAACAGTTATTAAAAGTACAGGAGACAAATTATAGCACAATTTAAACAAGAGCAGTATAATTGAATAGCACGGAATAATTTCCAATGAAGTGAACCAAGAAAGAATGAATAGGAATGAAAACTGGACTCACATTTAATTCAAATGAAAGTAAATGCATAATAATAATCTTAATAAAATAAAATTTTCAAGCCTTTATTACTTCACTCCCGTACGGGCAAGCATACTCACTCATTCCAACACATCTTGATTCAATACCACTGAAGATTTCTGCAAGTCGGATTTGAGGAGCATTGGGATCGTTTTCTTCCCTGAGCACATAGCCCATACTTTCAGCCTCCATGAACCCTGTCACTTTATTGGCATAATACGATGTTGCCATGTCCGGCCAAAAAAATTTTTGCTAATGTTATGATGTTGGTGAATGTGGGGAAGCAGGCGTTTTCGCAGACACTCCTTTTTGTACACTTCGGCGGTGATTGTGCCCTTAGAGATGAACGGTCTCGATACATGTCCCTCACTATCCATCGCTTGCCATACCAGATACTTTGGTGGGAACTTCGACTTTAAAAACTTTGTGCTCATATTCCACTTGCTTAAGTCTGACGAATGAAAAAATTTCCTGCCGGTGTCTGTGTTTCATCGTCAATGACTACGATTTTCTTTGACATTTTCCGGTAAAGTCCCTTGCAAGCTGACAGGATTCTTTGTTCTTGATCCTTAACGTAGTTGGGAGCCACTTTCTTTGTGCAGGCCTTAATATTCAGCGACTGAAGATTAACCTTAGCTAGATGGGATCGGGTCATCTTCAGTTTCTTGGCTGCGGCAGAGATTAATGTGCTGGGATTCTCGTTGAACAACTTTTCAATGGCACGTAGCTTTGCAGATGTAGCTACTGTTGATGTCTGCCCGGATTTTTGTTGAAACTTACATTTTTGGAATCTCCATACTTCTGAATGTATCGATAGATTGTTGATCTTGCGAAGTCTTCCTGCTTGCAATGGTTCCAAGTCACTGACGATGTTTTTGTAGTAATGCAAAACTCGATTAGCGAGTGCTTCGCTAGCTTGACGCAACATGTTGTAGATACAGAAAATACTACGTACTATTTGATATGCTCGTGTTCAGGTTGAACCCGGCTCTCGAACCGAGTACGAGGTTTGGCGATATCACATAACTGACACCTGTATCTTCCTTGCCAAGTTTGTCTCAGTTAATAGTAGATGTTCTTTACTTCCCACGAAATAAGATTGTGTTTGCGAGCTTGTGTCGAATCGGGGTCGCCGTCATCGCCAAAGTTTCCTCTCCTGCCATAAAATGGAGTCTGATTTTGATGTACTTTAAGCAGATCTTAATTATGCCCAGAACGTGTGAGTTCAGGAAGTCACGACCCTCGTGTCCCACGGTTCTGTAGCTGTTGGAAATTACAGCGGAGAGAATTTTCTGAGTGCTTTATCGCAAGGCCATGACCTTTGAACTATGCTGCAATCCAATAGTATTGAGTTCTCTGATTGCCACTTAGGTAATTTTATACGCAGAAATAAGATGCGTCAATGGTATGAACAGTCCTCCATTGTTTTTAGTACTCAAAAGCATGTAGTCCGATCGTAATCTGTTCTCAATAATGGCAGTCGCCACTAGTACAGATAGTGCAGAAAAGCATTTCGAGCACTGGATTTTCTTTGACAAGTTGAGCCCAATGAAACCCGCCACAGAAGTCACGACGTTGCTGCACAAGCTTAAATTGTATGTTTCGATCTGGTTATGAGATGAGAAGTGTGTTGCGCGGATCTTACGAGAGTTTAGATGGTTTTAGAAGAAGCAGTCGTCGAAACAGAGGAGCAGAGTTTGGATCCTTTGGAGATGTTGAATGTTTGAGTGGCAAGGCAGGCACGCTGCAAGAACTTGATCCACATCTCTCTTGAATGGGCTTCAGCTGGAAACCTGATCACGACATTGTATCATTTAAGTATCTAATCAGAAGAATCCACGCCGGACACTCAGAAGTCATGAGAAAATATTTAGCTTAGGGTTTGTATTCGTTTAGCGAATAATAGTGATTCCTAAAGACGAATATTTAAGAAGTGAGTCAGCGGAATAGAAGTATTTACAGTAATTACTGGCCAAAACACGCAGCTAACCGTAGTAGCTGCTTGAAAATGCACCTAAAAACAAACTTAACTTGAACTGCCTATCAAAAGAATTTGTACATTGTTTGGAATCGATTTTGCACGCATTTCAGGGGGTTCTAGACTTCCAGTTTTATAAGGAATTAATTCTTCCAAGGTCGTTCCGGAGTTCTTTATTTGCCTCTGCCAATTCGTCTTTATTCGTCAGTCATTTCATGACTATCAGTCAATCTGCTATCTGAGTTGATTCGGTCAAGCCAGTTTTCAGTTTTGCTCCGATTGATTCGTGTCATCTTTCGTGTGATCATTCATTGTGGAATCAAACCCTGAGTGCAAATCAGTGGAGGAGGTTCAAATTCAAAGGTCTGCTAGTCGCTGATAATCAGGGATCATGGGATCTTGTGCTGGCTCGCTTGGACGCCTGGCTCTGTCGATCCTGGTTTTGATTGGTTTCGCTTTCGTCTGTCACTGGTAAGTAGCTGAGGTCCTGAGTGCTGCGCTGATGGCTTGGATTTTGCTAATTGTTGAAACGATAAATGAGCGACTGATGGTTGTAGGTCTGAAGTGCCATGAATGTTTGGGTGGTGGCTGCGCGGGATTTGGCCCGGAGACGGAGTGCGGCAAAGGACAATTGCTCCCTGAACTCCAACGAGGTCAATGGGAAAAGAACTGGCGAGGGAATAATAAATCATTTTCGAGCTTATCTGTGCAAACAGGGGAAATACAAGCAAGTGTTGTGTTTTTAATCACTGTTCTGGAGACTTCTGAGCCTTCAGCTCCATCATGTCTTGAATCTTCATTGCTGTTGTATCAACCAAACTGCCACTCTAAATTCCATTAATTGTGATTAGAACTACGAACTCTACATCGCGTCGCATTGGTTTGAAACAAATAAAATCTTACTTGAAATCTTCAGTTTGCTTGCCTACATTGATTTTGTGACTTATTCCACAGGTTCTATTGACGTTAATATTGTTAAGTGCACTCGTCTCCTAAACTAGAGTAAAGTTTCGGCATTATTTAGCTACTCCTTTGCGCCGAACATCAAATTCACCCAGCCTTTTCTCGACAGTTTTTACTATTTCTATTGCTTATTTCTATTGCATTGTAAGAATTGGAATCGGAGGACAGGCGAGTCTGGCACCGGGCCACACCCGACACCAGAATTTTCCATTACCACGATTAGAATTAATGCCCACATTAAAATAAGAAGCGGACGAGGCACGAAACGATAGGTATGCAAGACAAGAATGAAATGATGCAGAATTGTTTCTATTTTAATCTCCAGACACAGGCACGATAAAGCAAAGGTGTGAAAACTCGAAAGTCGAGACCAGGCTCCAACATGACAGAGTCCAAGTCGGTTACTGATAATCGCCACGCGATGAGAATAGTAATTCCAATGCTTTCACTGCAGCAGTGCCGCCAGACTTCGACCACTTCGCCGTTGAAGATGAAACGAATTAACACACGTTTTTTATTGGATAAGATGCACGTCTCGGTAAAGCACCAGAAAATACCACAGTAAAATGTAAAGCCGACTAGTTAACCACGGAAAAGAGATTAAAATTCTGTGTCGTCACCTTCCTTGAGCTTACAATTCCAACTCCACGGAATTTAAGAAAGCGAAGAAATATTGGCAATCAGAGTTCGGGCCCAGCATTCAAGCTCCTGCATACGAACAATGAAAATTAGCCTTTCCATTTCACTCCGACTGGCAATGGCGATGGAACCCCACGCTGAGCTGTGAATGGATCTCTGCAAATGAATTTATGATCCTCCGGTCGAAGTTCGTCTCGAGTCAAGGTCCGTCCGCAACGTGACTTTAGTTTTATCCAACTTCACCAGCATGATCCATTGTGCCTTCAATCACCCTGCGCCTGCACACCGCAAAGGAGCAAAGATAATCCTCCGTCGTCCACTCATCTGTCGAGCATAAATTCTCTTCATCTAATTTTACGACCCAGAGCCGACGGGGCTCGACTCACGGATCGACGGATCAGGCCAAAGAGAGAAGTGAAGCGAGAAGAAAGATTGGCTTGGCTTGTGGAATTTTGGAAAGGTGTAAATTAATTTTTGTTCGAGTTTTACGACTCGGCTCGATCTTCAAAGTGTTCGAAGCCTTCGTTGACTTGATGCTTGCATTAATTCCGAGAATCAGTGCACTGATGCGATGCGAGCCGGGGAATGTAAAAAACGGAACATTTCATGCTAATCAAGAAATGAGCCGCCGAGTACAGAGTCCGCAGAGTCGTTCTCATTGTTGAAAACAAGTTGGGCCTGTCCTGAGTCTTGAATCGGAGAGATTCTCGTAAAATGTCAGAATTCGCAGAATCACCGTCGTCGACATCCTTGGAAAACGGACATCGTAAAATGTGTCAACGTTGTGTATGACAGCAGCAGCGAAGAAGTAGCAGTTAAGGATTTTGTAATTCACATGTGAATTAATCAATGTGAAAATGAGGACTCAGCTAGCAAGCATAAGCGAGAGGGCTGGCATTGATATTGCATTAGTCTTGCCTTGCATTCATCATCGGAAAGGATTACAACAACTTGTTACAATAAAATCATTTAACTTTTTACCTTCGGGCCTCCGCGCGCTTTGCCTTTGCCTGGCATTTGCGGTGTCATTTTTCTTTCTGATGCCTGTTTCATGCTCCCGGTCTACTCCAGGGCTCATTGATCACTTTAATGCTTTCAGTCCAGGCCTTCAGCAGCCCACGAAAGCAGGCACATGGTCAATGTGCAGTGGTTTGAGATTAAATGAAGTCAGGAAGGCGAAGAAAGACGAAGGCAAAGAGAAGATTTGGATAATAACAGTAATTAATCCAATTTGTTCTCGTTATCGCATTCATGGTCCGGTGCCTGTTCGCATTCGCAGTCCGGCCGGCTTGAGACCACTGGTCTAATGAAATGATGGCCATTTGGATGGATTGCGATGCTCATAACATAGCACGATGGAGACGCTCACGGACGGCTACAATCTGCAAAGTAATGCCAATAATTCAGAATTAAAGCGGCCACTTCACATTTTCCAGGTGAAGCTGTAGAATAAATAGATAATAAAACTTAAATAATGAAAATATAAAAAATAAATGATTAAAATAAAACAAAATAAAGTACAGCTTGCACTTATTTACTTGTGTCTAGTGTGTAATTTACAAGACTCGTTTAACTTGTCCAGGTGCATTGTGTAATATTCCTGAAGTCTCATAAAACAAATACGGCAAGACACAAGCCAAGCTGACGACGGGGAAAGAGTCAGCAAGATCCTAGCGATAAGAGCCTTACAACACCCTCATTTAAACCTAACTAACGCTAAGCAGCCATCGCCGTTACATGAATGCACGAACAAACCCAAACAATCAAAGATCCCCAAGATTGACAGCTTCAAGGCGCTGCTTCCCGAGTTGGTGCAGAAGTTATCGAGGTTCTGCGTTCATTGCCGCTGGGTAATTGAAGAGCAACGAGACATCAAACATGAGAAGTGTGAGCGATGTCAAGAAAAATTGCCACTCGCCAAAGACTTAGACTACCCTGCCTTAGTCTGGTGGTAGCGATGTAAGAAATGCTCCCTCCCTATTAGATCCGACTTCAAATACTGCGAACTTTGCGGGCTCGATCTGGTGAACTCCGGGGAAGGAGGCCAAAATAAAGCAAGCGGCACATTTGAAGGAGGAAGAGACCAAGAAACAGGAAAGAAAAATCATCAGAGAAGAGCAAGAAAAACTTTCCAAGAGGATTCGTGAATTCGAATATGAGAAGGCAAAGTGGGAAGCAGAGAGGCTGAAGGAGCTCAATCTGGGAGACGACAACCCCATCGACGAAGAAATGGATGCTGAAGCCATCGACGCCGAGAAAAAAATGTAAAATAGTTGAGTCGAATTAGGCTGGAACGGACATCACCCTTATGACTAGAAATCCTGACAAGCGGCCTTTTTAAGGGTCACTACATTTTCCGAAGAGCAAAACTACACACACTTACGTTAAAAGTCCTATGTCGACTCTCGTGATATTAAAGTTAATGGTAGTTGCACAAAGTTAACGCGAATTTTGCTCTTCGGAAATGTAGTGGCCCTTAAAAGGGCCGAGTCGTCAGGGGTTTTATCCGGTGGATCCTCAGTGATGAAATCGTTGGCTATGTCGCTGAAGGTTGAAAACCTTGGTAAAAGTCTTCCCACACTGCGGGCAGCGGAGGTCCCGGAATGGCTGCAGGTCGTGACTTCTAGTGGCGCGAGGGTTGAATACCAGGTCGCAGTGGTGACATTGGTACATTGAAGACGCAAGTGGACTTGGTTAGGGTGGGGGCAGTGCCGCGAGTTGATCCTATCGAATAGACGCATGTTGTGCGGTATTCACGGAACCCGAGTCGTACACCAGTTAGATGTCGTCGTCCTCTAAATTTTTGTTGCCGTTGTTCTGTTCCGTGTTTGACGGAATGATGTTGATTTCATCGAATGCTGTTCTACACAATGGACAGCTTGTTTCTCCCACCAGCCTCTCGTCGATCTCTAAGTGCCGCTCCAGGCAGGGCCCGCAGAATCTGTGATGACAGACTTGCTCCAGGTCTGAGTTCAAGAACTGCGACGAAATCTTCTAGCTGCTTCATGCAAACTGGACAGTCCATGATGAGGCGCCGCTCTTCTTCACTCGTGACTATTTGGTCAATGCCGATTGATGGAATGATTGGTAAACGAATAATGCGAAAGTTATTGGCTAAATCGCTCCTTTTTATACTCATGTTGGGAGTAGTGGGCTGGGCAAAGTCAAATTTACGTACAAGGAACAAAAAGGTTACAAAGAAATTGAGGTTAAATCTAGTACTGAATTTGTCTAAAACATTACTGAATCGGGTATACGACTCAGTTCGTGCACTATTTAAACACGTTTCATGATGCACGAACTGGGTTCGATGCCCGATTTTGTCGAAATAAGAGACGACACAGACGTCTGACATGCTAATCGGGGTCACAACATTTGGGACAATTCAGTTACAAATTTGTTAAAACATGGCATGATTCGCATTTAATATTCAAATATTGTTCACTTCTTCTGCACCATTCTGAACTTTAGTACATTATCACTCATGCAAGAAATGGAATGCATACGCAGTCACAGCAATAAGCAAATTATGTCTTGATACAATCCTCATTTCAATTCTCATTGATGAAAACCTGTAGGTTGGATTGGACCAAAGGGGGGGGGGGGGC